>PVKV010007508.1:0-86943 GCA_004027835.1 Alouatta palliata
GGAGGTCAGCCAGGGGGTTGATTACTTTTGCCCTCAGCTTCATTCCCGTTTACAGTAACCTTTCCATGGAGGCTGGAGGGACTCAGAGGGCAGGAGAGGAGAGGCCTGGGGGGGGACGGGGGCGTGGGAGGGGAGTAAGGGAGAGCAGCAGAGACGAAGGGAGAGATGTGGAGAGACAGACAGGAACGGACAGAGCAGAGAGACAAAAGTGGGAGAGAGAAGCAGGAAGAGAGGGAAAGGAGAGGAAGAGAGATGCAGATGGGCAGAAACGATGAGAGAGACAGAGAGAAGAGACACCAGGAAACGGACTGAGAGCCAGGTAGACAGTACAGACACAGACGGAGCGACACAGAGGCAGAGACCTGGAGTGAAAGCGAGGACTCCTGTGTCCACACGCCCGGAATCGTTTTCCAGCCTCTGCAAAATGCGTCAGGAATGTGGGTGCCCACGTTGAGTCCTGTGCATGGAAAAAGCTCTGCCTCCACCTCCCACTCCGGTCCCCATCCACGGGAAGAATCCCTAGCCCTGGAGTTCCTGGCCAGGGGTCAGTGGCCCTGGAAAAGAGGTGCCATGGGCTTCTGGCCCTAAGGAAAAAGGGGCAGTTTTACTGAGCTGCCCTGTAAAATCTTAGACAAACCACTTCACTGCTCTGAGCCTCAGTTTCCCCATCTATAATACTTCTTGTGAGTCAGATCAGCCTATGGGCAGTGAGCCCCTGTTCCTCATTCAGTTTTTATTTTTAGTTGCATTAGTTGCCAGCATTTAAAAGTTGGGAGAGTTAGCAAAAAATGTTTAATTTCTGGGTTCTTAAAGAAATAGGAAAATCTATGCGTGCTGGGCCTGTATTTCTGCTTGGCAGCCATGTGCCGGAAATAAGCAGTCATCCCCACTTTTAAGCAGAGTATGAGGTCTCCAGTTTACCACAGTTTCCACCATTCCCTATTGTCTCATACCCAGCTACTTTTCACAGCTTCATGGATCTTGCCTGCCCACTATAGAAATGTGTGGTTTTTTGGAGACAGAGACTCACTTTGTCACACAAGCTGGAGTACGGTGGTATGATCACAGCTTACTGCAGCCTCAACCTTCCTCCTGGGCTCAAGTGATCCTCCCACCTTAGCCTCCTGAGTAGCTGGAACTATAGGTATGCACCGTCATGCCCCACTAATTTTTGTATCTTTTGCAGAGATGGGGTTTCATCATGTTGCCCAAGCCAGTCTCCAACTTCTGGACTTAAGCAATTCTCCCGTCTCAGCGTCCAAAGCGCTGGTGAACTTTCAAACTCTGTGAATAAACTCCAGGGTCCTTGTGGCTCTAGCAGTCTATTAACATATGGATTGTAGACCTCATCCTCAGTCACCATGGTTTTGGGCATCCAAGATAACAGAGTTCATGCGGGTAATCACAGAGTCAGCGTGAACTATACGGCCATCCTCATGCACACAGTTGGTGCTCAATAAATGTTTAATTAATACAGGAAAATGACCCAAAACGAATAGGGAGACTGAAATGAGAACTACGATGGCAAATGGGGTAGCTGTTTGAGCAAATGAACTTGCACCATTGGGCACTGAGGATAAAAGTGACCTGCTTGGGAGAATCCCAGGAAGCAGATGGGAGGGATTTTGTAAGGAGGGAAAGAGCTGCTTTCAAAGAAGCCATCTTGAAGTTCCCTATCCTGGCACCTTCCTCATGCCCACTAGGGCATTTGTCACAATCTGGAAGTTTGTTGTTTGTTTATCAGCCTGTGTGTGTGGCCTCTCCTCCTCGAGGAGACTGTGAACTCCATGAGGGTAGAAACTCTATTTGGCACAAGCAGTGCTGCAGACCCAGCACTCAGCACATAGTAGCTGCTTAGGAAACTCTGGATGAATAAATGAGGGAATGAGTCCCCTTTTCTCACATACGTCTTACTTCTCCCATTTTTGCTCTGAGTATTTTAAAGCTATATGAGCCCAGTCCTCATACTTTATTATTATTATTATTATTAAGACAAGGGCTGGCTCTGTTGCCGAGGCTGCAATGCAGTGGCGTGATCACGGCTCCTGCAGCCTCCACCTCCCAGGCTCAAACACTCCTCCCACCTCAACCTCCCGAGTAGTTGGGACCACAGACGTGCACCCCCATGCCTGGCTAATTTTTTATTTTTTTGTAGAGGTGGGGTCTCACCACGTTGCCCAGGCCGATCTCAAACTCCCAAGCTGAAGGAATTCTCCAGCCTCCGCCTCCCAAAGTGCTGGGATTACAGATGTGAGCTACCACGCCCGGATCCTCATGCTGTATTATTAAATGCAAGCAGTTTGCTTTTATGTTTTGTTCATTTAAGGGAGCACTTCCCTAACTAGGGGTGGCAATGATGTGATCCTTGGCTAGTAAGAGGCACTTAATGTCTCAGAACTTCAATTTCCTCACCTTCAAAGTAGGGCTAATACCTTCATTCTGAGAATGTTCCAAAATTTAGGTGACAGGTCTGTAACAGTGTCTGGCATGGAGTAGGTGCTCAGTAAGTAGAAGCAATTTTCATGGTTGTAGACACTAGAAATCTACTAGCACGTGGTAGTCATATGAGTAATAAGAAGACCCAAGGGCAAGTCTTGGGGTGATATGGAGACAGGGAAGAATTTGGAGTCACTTTAGCAACATTTCTCTTAGGCAAAGCTATGTTCCCAAGAGTATTTTCCCTCCTCAATTTTAGGAGTTTGATGGGGGATTCATATATGAGAAGTAACCGATAATGGCCATGGAATCTCTTGACCCTTCCCACTCCAATCACATTGGTACTGCCTGCTTGGAGCACTGTGTGGGGAATGATGCTACAGCCATGTCTGGACTTATGGAGCAAGAACGCTGTAATTGATTAGTGATGTCTGCCATGGGCAGGGATGCATTTACTCAGTTGCACAGTGCTTGGCATATGGGAACTGCTTGTGGCAGTTGCCTCTGGTTCCCCGTGTCGTAGTGTCCCCTTTGCCCAACTCTAATTAAGTTGCAGCTGCAGTGGGCCATTCTATGCAAGCAAACTGAGATTCACCATGGTGACAGCACACAGCCTCCAGCACGAGCTGCGTGCCTTTCCTCTTTCGGTCTTAGGCCCTGTTGGATGCGATGGGAGTCCACTCAACCATGCACCATGCGGCCTGGATGTGGAGGGCTGTGACTTGTATTACTTTCCTATAGCGACTGTATCAAATTTCCACACACTGGGTGGCTTCTAACAATATCCCTTTACTATCTTCCAGTTCTGGAGGTCAAAAGCCTGGCATGGGACCCACTGTGCTAAAAATCAAAAGTTGCACTTCTCTTAGAGGCTTAGGGGAGAATCGTTTCCTTGCCTTTTCCAGCTTCTAGAAGCTACCCTTACTCCTTGGCTCACGGCCCCTTCCTCCATCTTCAAAGCCAGCAATGTTTTGGGCTGAGTCTTTCTCCCACTGCCATCTCTGCTTGTCCCTCTCTCAGCCCCTCCCTTTTCACTTAGCAGAGCTCTCGTGGTTACACCGGGCCCATCAGATAGCCCAGGATGGTCTTCCTGGTTAAGGTCAGCTGGTTATCAACCTTCATTCCATCTGCAACCCTCATTCCCTTTGCCATGTAACCGAACACTTCACAGGCTCTGAGGATTAGGAAATGGATAGCTTTAGGGGTCATCATTCTGCCTACCACATCGCCTCTGGGGTCAACCCCTCGTGACAGTGAAGGACCGTGGATGCTATTGCAGTCTTCTGGTCTTCAGTAGACAATTCTGGAAAGCATTCTCTACACCCCTCAGCACGTTCCAGAGAAATCGAGTCTCTGTTGTCTGTAGCGGTGACTTTAGTCATGTAATTTTATATTGATGTTCCTCCTTCCCTCACTTACTCTCCCTCATCCTGCACTCCTGCTTCCAGAGATCACTGGTCAAATAAGTTATCTGTGCCCAAGTCCTTGTCTCAAGCTCTGCTTTCAGGGAAACCCAAACTAAAACAGTTCTGACCAGGAGCAGTGGCTCATGCCTGTAATCCCAACACTTTGGGAGGCCAAGGCAGATGGATCAGGAGTTCAAGACCAGCCTGGCCAATATGACGAAACCCCATCTCTACTGAAAATACAAAAATTAGCTGGGCATGGTGGTGGGCGCCTGTAATCTCAGCTCAGGAGACTGAGGCAGGAGAATCGCTTAAACCTGGGAGGCGGAGGTTGCAGTGAGTTGAGATTGCACCACTGCACTCCAGTCTGGGTGACAAAGTAAGACTGTCTCAAAAACATAAATAGTTCTCTGTAAATGTTGGTTATTACATTGGTCAAGCTGGCACAAAGTGGCTTAAGCAAAAAACTATTTTCTCATTAACTGAAAAGTTCATGGTTATATCTAGGACTTCAGGCACAGCTGGATCCAGGTCCTCAAACAATGGCCTCAAGAGTTTGTCTCTTTTGAAACCTCACTTGTTCTTTCCTCTGTGTTGGCTTCAGCCTCAGGCACCCTCTTTCCATACATTGGCAACGATGGTTGCCAGCTGCTCAGCCACCGACCACAGCAAAAATGAGAGTGACTTTTACCCGATAGTGCCAGGAAAGGCACAGACAGGCATCCTTTTTCCTCAGCTCTGATTGGCTCATCCTGGGGCACGTGTCCCTGCCTGGACCAATATGCTGTGTTCATCTCTCGTTACTGCTGTCACAAATTACCACGAACCTGGTGGCTTACGATAACGGATATTCATTCTCTTACAGTTCTGAAGCTCAGAAGTCCTGAGACTGGGCACAGTGGTGTATACCTGTAGCACCTGCCACTTGGGAGGCTGAGGCAGGAGGATCGCTTGAGTCCAGGAGTTTGAGGCCAGCCTTGGCAATGTAGCCAAGGGACAGGGGATGCGGCATTGTTGCTGGCCTTGGGTCACCTGTCTCTCCCAGGAGCTGGGGGTGGAGTCAGCTACATCAAGATCACCTGGCCTGAGAGCGAGGAAGCCGCGGTTCCCCTAAAAAGCTGGAGTGCTTCTCACATAACCAGGAAGTCAGGTACAAAGCACAGGTCCTCTGCAAGGGAGATCATCGTGTACTGTGGATTTTCAGTAAATCTCTCGCAAGGATGGGAGACAAGATACCGCCCAGCAGGTGGAGACCTGGAGCTGGGAGGAGGGGAAGCCAGGCGTTGTGCCAGTCCTCAGTGCCAGCCGGTCCCGGCTGCAGGGAATTCCTGGGATCAGAAATCTACAGTCTGAGAACTTGTCTATAATTTTGCAATTTCTATTTTCTTCACTACAATGCAGAGAGAGAGCCAAAAGAAAATAAACTTCCTCTCAAAAATGCCAGGCTGTCTGTGCCAGAAAAAATGGCATGTGAAGAGTGAAAGAGCCTTTTGTTGAGGCTTGAGGAAAAGAAAAAGAGGCTGAGAACAAGGGAAATGTATGGGAAGCCCCCCTCCCCCACCCAGGGAAGAGGTGAAACGGAGATGGGAGGGAGAAGAGGGTCCCTCTTGTGAGAGCTGAGCCCAGGAAAGGTTTGAGTGTCATTGGTCGTCAGGGATCACGCAGACCTGGACATGACTCTCTCCTGCCACTTTCTAGTGGTGTAGCCTTGGATATGTTTTAGAAATTCTCTGAGCCTCGGTTTTCCCATCTGTGAAATAGGGATGGTAATAGCACTTCCTCATATGCCTTAGGTGAAGATTAAATGAAACAACAGATACAAAGCCATTAGCCTAACGTGCCTAGCATCTGATAAGGGTTCAGGAATTCATAGTCACTATTACCAGGATTGCTATTTTTACTCTGAGTCCTTATACCTGTCAATCTTCAGAGTCAACTGTCTCAAGGAAAATGGGTTCCCAGCTTGCTTTTAATCAGAGGGTGGGAAGTACAGTGGGCACAGAGACCTAGTATGCTGTGCTCATCTCTCGTTACTGCAGTCACAAGTTGCCACAAACCTGGCGGCTTACAATAACGAACATTTATTCTCTTACACTTCTGAAGGTCAGAAGTCCTGAGACTGGGCACAGCGGTGCAGGCCTGCAGTCCCAGCTACTTGGGAGGCTGAGGCAGGAGGATCGCTTGAGACCAAGAGGTCAAGGCCAGCCTCGGCAGTATAGCCAAGGGTCAAACCTACAGCAAAAGACTCACCTAGCCAACTCACAGAGTCGCAAACAAAATCATTGTTCTAAGTTTTGATAGGGTTTTTTTTAAAGAGTCTATATCTTAAAAAAATAAAAAGTCTTAAAATCAAGGCATTGGCAGGGCTACGTTCCTCCTGGGGTCTCTAGAAGAGCGTCTGTTTCTTTGCCTTTTCCAGCTTGTCGAGGCCACCTGCATTCCTTGGCCTGTAGCGACTTCTTCCATCTCCAAGGTCAGCTGTGTAGCATCTTCCAGCCTGTCTCTGTGTCCATCATCATGTCTCCTTCTCTGACTCTGCCTCCCTCTTGTAAAGATCCTTGTGGCACCATCAGACTCACCCAGATAATCCAGGATCATCTCTCCAGTTCAAGACTTTTAACTGAATCACACCCACAAAATCCCTTTTGCCATGGAAGTTCACGTAGTCACAGGTTCTGGGGATTAGGATGTGGACATTCGGGGGGGCATTATTTAGTGTGGCACTTATGCTAAACCTAGACAACAAGAAGGCACATAAGCTGAGTGGGCTTTGGATCAGCTGGTGTTTATGACACAGCAACCCACTCCCAAATTTAGGACTCAGAGTAACGATTGATTTTGTCTGTGACTCTGTGAGTTGGCTGGGTGAGACTTTTGGTGTGGGCTGGCTCTGCTGGTCTTGGCTGGTCTTGCTCATGAGTCTGCAGGAAGCTGACAGGTTCAACACTGGCTGAATGATCTAGGCCTCACTCCCATGTCTGGTGGCTGGCTGGCTGGCTGCAGGGCTAGGGGTCTCTCATCATCCAACAGGCTGGCTCAGGCTTCCTCACTTGTAGGCATCGGGTTCCAAGAGCAGAAACCACAAGGCCACTTAAGGCTGAGGCTTGAAATAGGTGCAACATTACTTCCCCTGCGTTCTAGGAGACAAAGCAAGACACAGGGCCAGGTCAGGTTCAAAGGCTGGGGAAACAGATTCTACCTCCTGATAGTAGGAGCTCCTACATATTATGGCCATTTCTGCAATCCACCACAGGCCCAGTGCCAGGGACTGTGCTAAGTGCTTTTGTGACACTATCTCATTCCATCCTCATAATAACCCTTTCAGATGGTAAGACCATTTGGGTCTCCAGCTTATAGATGAACACACTAAAGCTCAGAGAGGTACAGCCATTTGCCCAAGGTTGAACAGCTAGTAAGTGGCAGAGTGGGGACTTGGCCCTCATGTCATGAGCCACAATAGACCCTTCTAGCAGAAGACATACATTTTGAGATGGCTGGCCAGCATTAGAGAGGGTGGCTGTGGGGAAGCATGGGTCTCACTTGATAGCATTCCCAAGCACTGAACTCACCAGCTCTGCAGATAACCCCAACTTGACTTCCCAGGCCCCATCTCCAGGGAGGGTGAGTGGATTCCCAGCAGGGCATCTTTTTGAGGAGCTGGGAGCCCTTCCCTCACCCATCCAGGAATCTGGGAAATGGGCCTCATCCATTTCCTCCCTCACCCATCCAGGGATCTGGGAAATGGGCCTCATCCATTTCCTCCCTCACCCTTGCCTCACCCATCCAGGAATCTGGGAAAAGGGAGGAAGACAACTGGCTGAGGTGGAGGTACCCAAGCCTGTCACTTTCCCCGTGAGCCTGACCTCTTTGCCCCACTGCCTCTACCCCTTTATAAGTCCAAGCCCCCACTGCTTCTGGCCTGGATGACACCAGAGCCTCCTCCCTGGTCTCCCTGATTCCATTCTGGCCTTACTGTCCCCCACATTTCCCACTTGGTGACCAGGGTGAGCTTCTGACAACCTAAGTCAGCTCCTATCACTCCTTCCACGGCTCCCATCTCACTCAGGCTAAAACCAAGCACCTACGAGGTCCTGCCTGTGGCTTCTCTGGTCTCCCCTGATCCCTACCGCCCCGGCCTGGGTGCCCCAGGTACCCACCCACTCAGGGACTCCAGCCTGGCTGTCCCTGGCCTGGAACATTCCACCTCCGGATAGCCATATGGCTCACTCCTTTAGTTCATGCCGGTGGCTTCTCAAATGTCCCTTTGCCCCAGCCAGGCATGGCAGCTCATGCCTTTAATCTCAGCACTTTGGGAGGATGAAGTGGAAGGATCACCTTGAGGCCAGGAGTTCAAGACCAGCCTGGGCAACATAGCAAGACCCCTGTCTCTACAAATGTCCCTTTGCAGGGAGGTGGGTTTTTCCCTTTCCTTTCCTTTCCCTCCCCTCCCCTCCCCTCCCCTCCCCTCCCGTCCTCTCCCTTCTCCTCTCCTTTTTCCTCTTTTTTAAGGTCTAAAATAGCGACCCTTATCATTCTTGCCTGGTCTTATATTCCGTTTTGCTCTTCCTCCACAGTTCATCCTCCTAGACATGATGCTGTGTGTCAATGTATTTATTTACCGTCTGCCACCTCCAACAGACTATAAACTCCACCAGGGCAGGAATTCTCTTTCCACCTATTCTCGGCTGTGTTCCCAGTGCTAAGGCAGTGCCTGGCATTGGCACACAGTAGTTGCTCAGTAAATACACTTTGTGCTGACAAATGAATGAGCAAATGAGTGAATGAATGGCAGTAACCCCGGACCCCTTGATCTCTGGGGACACTAGGCGCAGGACACTAGGCACTAGGACACTAGGCTCAGAGCCCCATCAGGTAGTTCTTACCTGGCACAGGTAGTTCTTACCTGGATCTCCTGTGGGTTGAGGCACCAACAGGAGAGAGGGTGGCCAGCTCCATGGAGTCATTGGGTGTCCTCACTGGCTCTCCTTTCAGTGTCCCTTCCCCACCTCCTCTGCACATTCATTCTTCCATTGCTGCCCACTGCTCATTAAGCAAGATCTGCTCTGTCTCTTGAATCTTCTCCAAAAGAGACTTTTCCCAGCATGTAGGAGAAATGCCCTGCAGGATGGCAAGGAGGTTGGCCCTGAAATAGCCCAGCCCCTTGAAGAGACAAGCAGGGAGTAGTGTCGCTCCAGTGCTTCTCTGGGAAATGAACCAGGTCGTCCTCTCTCTGCAGGGCAGTGCTGACCACTCAGAGGGGGCAGTGCCTGTGGAGAAAAGGAAGAAGGAGTCCTGAATCTGGGCCCCGCAATTGCCTGAGCATTTGGCCTCAGGGGAGTTGCTTAAACTCTCTATGCCTCAGTTTCTTCATATGCAAAATGGGCATCACGCTATCTAAGTCACAAGGTACAATGTACACCATGGCTTGCAGCTTCCAATGCCTGCAGAGACGGGGCAAGTGGAAGGCATGTGAAAGGGCTTGAGGGATGGGCAGCAGGTGAGCCCTGGCCCCTGTATGGGGGTGGCCACTATTCAGTCTTTGCCATGCAGGATAAGGGGCTCAGAAAGGCCAGATGTGCTGATTTTGCTTAAACTAGATTTTGATTAAAGGTGAAATTTTCTGATTTTTGAAAATGACAGCACATTCAGATTAAAAGCGGTAAAGGGGATACATGAAATCTGCCTATTAGCAAGTTTGCAACCTGTGTTCCAGCCCAACTTCTTCAGTGTATAGAGGGGAAACTGAGGCAAAGAGAAGGGGAGGTGATCACCCTGAAGGATGGACGGAGAAGCGTTTGTCAAGGGAGGGTAAGGGACAGACGACTCCTGAACCACTTTTGTTTCGGGGAACCAGAGGCTGTGGCTGCCTTTAGAACTGGTTCATACTGAAACTCAGAGATGTTTTCTCCCCTCTCCCGTGCAAGGGATTGTGTTTTAGTCCATGTGGGCTGCTGTATCAAAAATATCATAGGCTGGGTAGCTTATAAACAAGAGAAATTTATTGCTTTTAGTTCTGGAGGATGGGAAGTCCAAGATCAAGATGGCAGCAGATCAGGTGTCTGGTTCATAGATGGCACCTTCTAGCTGTATCCTCACATGGTGGGAGGGTAAGGGATTTTCCTGGGGTCTCTTTTATAAAGGCACTAATCTCATTCATGAGGGCTCCACCTTCATGACCTAAGCACCTCCCAAAGGCCCCGCCTCCTAATACCATCACATTAAGGACTAGGAATTTTGAGGGGACACTAACATTAGACCACAGCAGATGGCATGGATGGGACTGAGGGAGAGAAAATCTCAGGGCTGGCATAGAAGTTCCCATTTTCTTTTTTATTTTCCTACTTGATGACTAAACATTTCTCCAATCTGGTTGGGGTGGGAATCTGGTGGATGGGGTAGGGTAGGAGTGAGGTCTTCCAGCCTGTCCTGACCTCCATTTCCCAGGATAATGTTCATCTTAAAATAACCTACTTCGATGAACATTCAGCCAAAAGAAAAGAGGAAGGTATTGCTAAGTAGTGTGTAGCCACTCTGTCACAGCCTTTTTTTTTTTTTTGAAATGAATGTAAATTCATCCTCTTACTGAGAGTTGAGGTCTGTGTCCTTCTCCTCTCCCCACTTGAATTTGGGTTGGCTTGTGATTCATTTATAACCAAGAACATGGAAGAAGTGATGCTGTGTGATCTCCTCATGCCTGGAACCTGTGAGCCTCTCTCTGAGAAGTCCACCACTCCAGAGCCCACCATGCCGAAGAAGCCAGGTAGAGAAGCCCCTGTTGACAGAGAACCAGCATCACCTGCCAGTCACCAGAAGTGAGCCAATCAGAAATAAGCCATCTCAGACATCCAGGCCAGCTGAGCCTTCAACTGGCTGCAGCCCCAACCAACATGTGACTGCAACCTCATGAGAGAGCCTCAGGTGAGAACTGCCCAGCTGAGCCTTTCCCACGTTCGTGGCCCACAAAACCCAGAACAAAATAAAACAAGTGTGTTGAGCCATTAAGAACCAAGGTAATTTGTTACACAGCAATAGTAATCAGGACACATTCTCAAACCTAACTAGCAGGAAATTTCCTCCAAAAACTTGATAAAAATGAGGATTTTAAAATTTATCCTAGAATCCAAAATCTTCATAAGTCAGAATCTTCTGTGGATAAGGTGTAAGAATCTGCATTCTTATATCTTAAAAAAAAAAAAAAAAAGACGGCCAGGCACGGTGGCTCATGCCTGTAGTCCCAGCACTTTGGTAAGCCGAGGTGGGTGGATCTGGAGGTCAGGAGATCGAGACAGTCTTGGCCAATATGGTGAAACACTGTCTCTACTAAAAATACAAAAAATAGCTGGGCCTGGTGGCGCACGCCTGTAAGTCCTAACTACTCGGGAGGCTGAAGCAGGAGAATCACTTGAACCCAGGAGGTGGAAGTTGCAGTGAGCCGGGATCGTGTCACTGCACTCCAGTCTGGCAACAGAGGGAGACTCTGTCAAAAAACAAACAAACAAAAAAGACAAGCTCTCCCACCCCAGGTGATGCAGATGCACATCCAGCTTTGGAAATTTAAGACCTTGGAAGAGTCACATCACCTCTCTGAGTCTCAGCTTCTTTGTCTGTGAATTGGGAAGGAGTGAGGGTTGGTGTCAGTATCAAAGAAGATGCTGCAGGTGAAGTCTCTAACAGAGCCAAGGCACATGGAAAGGACTCAGGACGGACTGAAGAACTAACTATGGACATCAGTGTCACTGATAACTGAACCTGCTGTGGGTTTGCTGTTGTTGTTGTTGTTGCTGTTTTTGCAGAAAGGTGATTTTATTTAGGTAAAGAGAAGGAAAGGAGAAGAGAAAGGCTTCCATGAAGCGTGTGAAGGGGATTCCAGAGGGGAAATCCTGGAGGGGGCTCCCACCATGTGGAAGGGGAGAAACTATTGTTTTTGTAACTACATCACTATCATGGGTTGAATAGTGGCATCAAAAAGATACGTCCAGTCCCTAACCCCCGATGCCTATGAATATGACTTTATTTGGAAACAGGGTCTTTGCAGATGTAGTTAAAGATCTCAAGATGCTCTTGTCCTAGATTTAGGGTGGGTCTTACATCCAATGACCAGTGTCCTTATAAGATATGGAAAAGGAGAAGACATCTAACACCAGGAAGAAGACCCATATAAAGATTAAGGTGGAGACTGGAGTGATGGAGCCACACGCCAAGGAATGGCTGGAGCTACCAGGAGCTGAAAGAGGCAAGGAAAGATCCTCCTCCGGAGACTTCAGAGGGAGCACAGCCCTGCTGACACCTTGATTTGGGACTTCTGGCCTCCACAATCATGGGAGAATAAAATTCTGCTGTTTTAAGCCACATGGTTTGTAGTAATTTATTACAGCTGCCCTCGGAAGCGAATGCACCACTGTTCGGCAGGCACCACACCCAGCACTAAAAACACCAAGGTGAGGAAGGTGCCCTGTGTTTTCCTAGGCACAGTGTTCTCGAGAGTAAGCTCTATCCTGTGACCATTCACAGAAGGGACATGGAGTCACAGTCATGAACGAAAGTGTCCACGGCTTCCACCAAACCCAGAGAAGGCTTCCTCAAGTGGCACTTCTTCCATCACCCTCCAATGAGAACCAGGAGCTCGAATGCTCAATTCTAACTCAACGGTGGATCACAGGCTCTTTGCCTTCAGATACTGACATGAGTGTAGGCACGGAGCCTCAGGAAGGGAGACCAGAATGCTGTGAGTTCATCAACTCACCAAATATTTCCAGAGGGCCGCTTCTGTAAAAGGAACCATGCTGGGCACAAGGTCCCTGCCCACACCAAGCCAAGAGCCTGGAGAAGGCTGCGGACCAGTGCACAGACAATGACAGGGTGGGAAGGCAGCTGTTGAAGAGGCAGGATGGTGCAGTGGTTAGGATTGTGGGCTCCACAGCCTGCCTCCATTGGGCGGGCTTGTGGCTCATTTATAACCAAGAATATGGAAGAAGTGATGCTGTGTGGTCTCCTACGTGATGGGGCACCCCATCCGGCTTCCTCCCTTTGTTTTTCCCAGGTGTTACAGCCCAGCAAGCCCTTTGCATTTCCAAGTAACATAGATGCTCAGGGTAGAGCCTAGAAATCTGAGTTTCAAAATTGTTCCCCAAGTAAGGCAGTTGCTCAATGAAGTCTGGGAGCCTCCAGGCTAAACAGTCTTCCAGCTTTATCATTCCCTGACTGTGTGACCTTGGGCAAGCCACTTAACAGTTTTATGTCTCTGTTCCCTCATCTCTAAATGGGGGGCAACAATCATACCACCTTCAGAGGGTGACGTTTGTCTTGTGAGGACTAAATGAGAAAAACCAGGCAAGTACTGAGCACGGTCCCTGGCACAGAGTAAGTGACAAATAAAGGCATCAGGTGATGAAGAAGGCTGGGGGTGGGTAGGAGAGGTTGTTCTGGCAGGGGGAACAGCAAGTGCAAAGGCCTGCAGGGAACACGAAGATGGCAGCTTTGGGCACAGATGGCTCCGGCAAGCCAGAGCCCAGAGGACAGAAGGTCCTAACCTAGTCTGGGTCACAGCCCAAACTGGGAAAGCCGAAATCAGAAAAATGCACCTCATACTCACCACATACCACCCCAATTTCAGGAGAGTCATGGACCGGGATTTACCGACCACAGCTCTATTGACATTTTGGTCCAGATCATTATTTGGGGTGGGGACTGTCCTGTGCCTTGTAGGACGGTAGCAGCATCTTTGGCCTCTTCCCACTAAAGGCCACTAGCACCTCCTGCCCCAGTTGTGATGACCAGACTGTCTCCAGACATTGCCAAATGTCTCCTGGGGCACAATTATCCTTGGTTGAGAACAAGGCCCTAAACCATCTCTCTCAGGTCCTGCAGCCTGGGCCACCTGCTTCGTTCCATCTCTCCTGAAAGGTGGCTACCAGAAATGGGAGGATGGTCAACGTGACTGTGCTGGCTTGGAGAAGCCTGGGCAGAGGAAACAGCACTGGAAAAGGAGTCATGTAGGAGCTTAAGGCACTCAGAGAACTTACTAAAATATCAAATCTCAGGTCCCTCCAGGGGCACGGATTTGAGCAGTGCAGTAGCATGGAGATGAGCCGCCTTCCCTTCAAGAAAAGCCTCCTTGCCCAGCTGCAGGGGTGTGGTCTGTGCATAACTTCCAGCTCATCTGTGTTTGCTTCCTTCACGGTCTTGCTTTTTCTGGGTTGCCCCTGGCCAGTGGCTAAGCAAGGTCTTGGGAGTTGAGGGCATGTTCTCCTTAGGGTGGCACCTGGTCAGTGACCATGGTGGTGGCACCAGGGCTGTGGTCATTTCCGTCCAACTCAGGACTCCTCTAACCACTTTTGATCTGCAGCTCCCCACTGGGCTGGCAGAAAGTTGTCATATCTGCACATCTGTGGTCTGACCCCACCCCATGCCCCATCCCGCTTCCTCTCTTTGTTTTTCCCAGATGTTAGAACCCAGCAAGCCCTTTGCACTTCCAACTAACACACACGCTCAGGGTAGAGCCTAGAAATCTGAGTTTCCAAATTGTTCCCCAAGTAAGGCCCTTGCTCAGTGAGGTCTGGGAGCCTCCAGGCTAAACAGTCTCCCAGTTCTCTGCCAGCGCTGACATTCTAGGGTTTTATGATTTGGGAGAAACTTGATTTGGTCTGGGGCCATGTTTGCATGGGTGCAATAAACCATTCTGTCTCGGGTTTTATGGTTTCCTTCTCTGGGCACTGCCGGCAGTGAGTTTGAAAGGCTTCCCAGCTGAAGAGGGAGAAGGAACCTGGGCTTGTGTTGTTCTGATTCGAGTTCCCACATAGAGGAAGGGATAACTATAGGTTCTGTAACTTTCTCATTAGAAAGAGTCAGGAGTCATAATTGTCCCCATATTACAGATGAGGGGGAAAGTGTAACCTAAAGGAAGGAATAAGGACTTCAGGGTCTGCAGATGGTTTGTGGTGGACTTTAAGCTAATCACTTACTCTCCCTGAACCTCAGCTGTCTCATCTACAAAATGAGGCAGTCGGTCATTCACGAACTTTATTGAGTACTTACTGCGTTGAACACGGTTATCCGGAATCGGGATTCAGCTGTGAATAAGACAAGTAAGATGGGACACACGTCATGGAGTTTACATTCTAGAAGGGAGAAGGGCAATAGACAGATTGATGAACAAATAGTTTCAGATAGGGCGAGTGTGATGAAGACGGAGAAATGGGGTGATGAGGCAGTGGTGGGTACTGGGGTGAGGGTAGGCAGTAATTGGGTGACAAGACACAGCGACATTTAAAATGAGACTTCAAGGATGAGAAGAAATTAGCCACTGGAGGAGCTGGGAGAACCGTGTGCCAGGCAGAGGAAACAGCAAATGCAGAAACCTAAAGTGGGGAGGGAACAAGCTCGGTGTGGGGAAGGAACCCCCCCAGAGATGCAGGGAGCGAGGGCATGAGGGTGGAGAAGTTCCCCGCTTCCATGAGGACTTCAGCTGATGCTGTCCCTGAGAGCGGCAGCGCCTGGAGTTTGCAGCAGAGGAAGCCATGGTGAAGCTCACGTAGGAAATGACTAAGGCTTATTTAGGAGATAATTCACTGAGGCTCACTTAGGAGAGGACTAAGACTCACTTAGGAGCCTCTGTTTTTAGGATAAAGGACTTGTCCAAGGCCACAAAGCCTACCACCCCAGCTTCTTCCCCCAGTCATTCCCCTCTAGCACAGGAGAAGACGACCCAGCTGGAAAGTGCAGAGGCAGACCCCACCACACCAGATGCCCCTCCAAGCAGACCAAGCTGGGACAGAGGGGCGACAAATAAGCCCCACAGAGCAAAGCACATGGAGCGCTTTGAGGACCTGGACTGCTTTTACCCAGCTGTGGGCCATGTGACCCCATGGTCACATGACCAGCTCTAACCACCCCTCCCTGTGGAGGGAGATCTGGGCTAATTGACAGGAAGACTGGGATTATAAATTATATGGGGTTGGACAGAGGGAAAGTAGAGGAAGCCATGTAGCTTTAAATGGTTTTCCCCAACTCCAGGGTCTCCCTTTATGTTCCTCTAGCTTTTGTAACCCACAAGCTTTGCTATCCCCAGGGAACTGTGCCTGAACTCACTGGTGAATTGAAATTTTTTTTCTTCCATTATTTTATTTATTTATTTTCCCAGCTTTATTGAAGCATAATTGAAAAGTTAAAATGGCATAAACTCAAGATGTCCAATATGATGATTTGATATATTAATACACTGCAAAGTGTTTACCACAATCAAATAAATTATTTTAGTGGTCACCCTGGGCAAGGGAGGTGCAGTTCCTGGTTTTGACATTGTTTTGCTTTGTTTTTGTTCCTGTGAAGCAGCACACTCCATGATTGAACACCTGCATTTCTTGGGAAGCTTTTGCACGCTATGACTTCTGGTCTTATACCCCTCCACTTCAGGCTCTCATGGCTCCAATCCTGGAGGTGGCAACAACTTCTTCCCTCTCTTCCCAGGTGCTAGCCAGGATCATTCCCTCCCGAATCATTTCAAAGGGAGGGCCAGAGGGAGGATGAAATGAAAGTGAGAAGGAGAGAAAGGAAGAGAAGGAGGGAGAATGGAACGATGTATGGATTTGGATGTATGAGTTCTATTCCTCCTTCCCTGGCAAACTCTTACTCATCCTTCAGTGCCCATCCAAAATGACACCTCTTCTTGGGCACCATCTCCAGCATCTCCTTCAAGCAGGTAGCTACATCCCACAGAACCACCAGCCATCTGACCATGCAAGTGTGTGGGGGAATGAAGACCAGCCCAGGAACGTGAGATGAATGTTTTGCTTCTTGCTCTGCCGCTGACTTACAGGGTACTCTAAGCAAGTCCCTTCACCTCCTTGGTCTAAGTTTCTCCATTTATACCACTAAGGCAGTGGACCCGATGGCCTCAAGTCTCAACATTTTTGTTCCTTCAGAAGAAACTCTTAGTGCTGAGTGGTCTTCTCCTGCCCTGGCATCTCACCTTTCAAACACTTGTCTCTTCTCACCCAACCCACCACTTAGCACATGCTCTTGGAGAACACCCAGGACTCAGGCTCTCTGCACACATGTGAAGTGGAATCAGAGGAAAGGAAGGAGAGTGGAAGGAATAGTCAGTATTTTGGCAAGCTCATCATATCTTCCCCCTTTGTCTAGAAACTTCAACCCAATTTCCTTTTGAAGGCACTACCTCCTTCCCCCAGTCATGAGTGAGTGCAGGTCCCAAGCCTGACAATCAGCTGCATGGTGATTAGTTCAACTCTGGACCTGTGACTCAAGCCAGACCAAGAGAGTGACATGCAGGGCTTTGCCTGGAACTATTCTGAAAGGGCCACTCTTCCTTCTGCTGGGCTATGGATAATACGTGCATCCATGATAGGCGAACCTGCCTGATAATGAAGCCAATAAGAGAAGAGCAGAGCCAAGAGATGGTGGGAGAGCACATGCCTGAAAATATCAAGTGGTGGCTTCAGGTGCAGCTGGACCCAGGAGCCCCTGAAGCCACCACTATCCTCTGGACTTTGCAGTTACTTGAGTTCATAAATACCCTTCGCCATAAGCCAGATTGAGTCTTAATGCATATAGAAACAAGAGAAATGAAAAAAGAAACAAGAAAAGAGATTGAAGACAGACAGCAGAGAATGATTCTCTACTGAAGCCTCCAGAAGGAATCAATTCTGCCAACACCTTGATTTTAGACTTGTGGCCTTCAGAACTGTGAAATGATAAACGTCTGTTATTTTAAGCCACCTAGTGTGTAACATCTCCTTATGGCAGCCCTAGGAAATGAATACAGGGAGGAAAAGCCTGCCAGCAGAAAGGCATGGAGATGCCAGGATGCCTCCTCTGCCTGAAGAGTAGATGTAGATGAGGCTAGAATTGTCCATCCTAGCTGCCCAGACCCATGTGCCTTTATTTTATGTGGTTACAGTACCTATGATACATATTGGCTACTACACATGTCACTAAGAACCTCCTCTGGAGGACAGAGAAGTCAAATACCTTAATTATTCCAACACAAGCTTGGGTGAACAGATAATCATCACGAAGAGTATACTGTGTGCCCACTAAGCACCACGTCTGAGATGAGCATTTGCTGTTGTTTGAATGTCCCCTCCAAAGCTCCTGCTAAAATTTAATTGCCATTGCAACGGTGTTGCAAGGTGAGAACTTCAAGAGATGATCAGGTCGTGAGAACTCTGCTCTCGTGAATGGATTAATACTGTGATGGCAGTAGTGGGCCCCCCTTTCTCTTGCTGTCTGTCTCTCCTGTTAGCTTGCGCTTCTGCCTTTAACCATGGGATGACACAGCAAGAAGCCCCTCACCAGATGCTGGCACCTTGATACTGGACTTCTCAGCCTCCAGAATTGTGAGAAATGCATGTCTTTTCCTTGTAAATTACCCAGTCTGTGGTATTCTGTTATAGCAGCAGAAAGTGGACTAAGACAGCATTTTACATACATTATATCTCTTTTAAAATAATGTTTTTACCCAGGAACATAGATTCAACTTGCCCTGAATATACATTATCTCCCTACAGTATCTCTTTTCATCCTCACCTATTAGGTAGATATTGCTGTTATCCCCGTTTAGCAGGTAAAACCTCAAGTTCCCAAAGAACTGCTGCATCGAGGAAAGTAAAACCAGTAGCTGCCATGTTCACTAGTCCCCTTTACCCACGGTGCGGCACGGTACACTGAGATATTCCGACAAAGAGAGAGATCACATTCACATATCTTTTATTGCAGTATATTGTTACAATTGTTCTGTTTTATTCTTTATTGTTGTTAGTCTCTTGCTGTGCCTAATTTATAAATTAAGCTTTACCATAGGTGTGTGTATATAGGAAAAGAACAGTACAGATGTTCCTCAACTTACAGTAGGGTTATGTCCTGATAAACCTTCATTAAGTTGAAAATATCTTTAAGTTGAAAATGCATTTAAAACCTTTAACCTACCAAACATCATAGCCTAGCCTAGCATACCTTGATCATCCTCAAAACACTTACACTAGCCTACAGCTGGAAAAAAATTATCTAGCACAAAACCTATTTTATAACAAAGACTGAATATCTTATTTCTTAATTTTTTTTTTTTTTTTTTTTTTTTTTTTTTTTTTTGAGACAGTCTGCTCTGTTACTCAGGCTGGAGTGCAATGGTGTGATCACGGCTCACTGCAGCCTTGAACCCTGGGCTCAGGCCATCTTCCCACCTCAGCCTCCTGAGTAGCTAGGACTACAAGTGCATGCCACCACACCTGGCTAATTTTTTAATTTTTTAATTATTATTATTTTTTTTTGGTAGAGACGAGGTGTTACTATGTTTCCCAGGCTGGTCTTGAACTCCTGGCCTCAAGTGATCCTCCCCACCTTGGCCTCCCAAAGTGCTGGCATTGCAGGCGTAAACCACTGTGCCCAACTTCTTATTATATATTGAATACTATACTTAAAGTAAAAATTGAATGGTTGTGTGGGCACTGTAAGTATGGTTTCTGCTGAATGCATATCACTCTCACACCATTGTAAAGTCAGAAAACTGTAAGTCTAACCATCATATGTTGGGGACCATCTGTGTATTTCTATCCATGGTTTTAGGCATCCACTGAACGTTTTGAAATGTGTCCCCCTCAGGTCAGGGGGCACTGCTGTAACAATAAAAACAGCTTCCACTTCTGCAACATTCAGACGTGCCAGATAGTCTAAGAGCTTTGCATGCACGTTAATTCATTTCACTCTCACAGCAACCTGCTCAGGGAATTACTGAGTCTCCCCATTTCACAGGTGAGGAAAGAAAAGTAAAAAGACAGTAAGGGCTTGCTGAAGGTTGAGCTGGAATCTGCACCCAGGGAGCCTCATCCCAGCCGCCTCTCGTTTACTGAAGGCCTGTCGGGTGCCAGGCACCGTGCTGAGCATTCTCCATGTTTCATCCTCCCAGCCTCTCAGTGACCAAACGCACACATTGTTGTCACCGTTTCATTCTGAATATTTGAAGGGTAAGCAAGTGATAGTGACACACAAAGGGACACTCACTGCGGTGCCTCCTTCGTCCTTATTCGGTTTTGGACACATTCCCTGCCTAACTCTCCAGACTCCCCAAAGGCGTGGAACATGTCTAACGGATCCTTGGATCCCGCACGTATCGCAAAGTTCCTGGCACATAGTAGGTGCACATGTTTCTTGAACTGACCCATCTTCTACATGCCCTCTTGCATGTGACATGGCCCAGAGGCTGGGAGAAGCCAGAGCCCTGGGAGGCATCCTCCTCTCATGACTGCCACAGCCATGCTCACCGCCCTGGGCAGGAGAAGGCAGAAGGCCGCTGAAGCGCTCTGGCAGAACTCACTGCCTCCCTTTTGAAGGAGGGGCCAGGGTGAGGAGGGGGAGGTGGCAGCAGGATCGACTCCAGCCTGGACAGACCTATATATCACCCAATACAAATAGAGCCACTCGGAGAAGTATTGAGCGGAGTGCAGGCAGACAGTGCAAGGGGAGCTGGCCTCCTCGTCCATCAGCGCCATGGCTGCTGCCCTGGAATGAGGACCACAGTGGGGACCCTGGCAGGTGCCCCCCCAGAGCCTCCTGTCCCTAGTTGCCCCCTCTGCAGATGGGTGGGGGATGACTGTTGCATAGAGATAGGGTCTTATTGTATAAATCTCCTTTTGTGGCCCTGCCTGTCCTGGACCCAAGCAGGAGGGGTGGTGGGCAGATAGAAGGTGACAGCAGGACATTTATTGTTCTGATGGACCAATAGGGAGGCCAGGTTGGAGACCAGCAGGGGCAGGAGATAGGTCGGTGTGCTCAGTGGTACTTACGGCCAATCGGATCTAGATGAGTCCAAGACAGACGACTGCAGAGACAGCCGGCCCTCACCACAGCCCCATCAGCAGGCCAGTGGGTCGGGAACAGGATAGGCAGCACTGTGCAACCTGTCATGGATGGGCAGAAGGTGTGGATTTTCAGAGCAAGGCTGGGGAAGATGGATAAAAGGGTGGCAGTGGGAACAGCTTGGGCAGTGATCTGGGCAGAGGACAAGAGACCCCTGAATACATACTGCCACTTTCACTTTCTCTGTTTCCCCATCTCCGCCAAAGTCTCCTTGTCTCTCTGTTTGGTTTTCATTTTTCTCTCTTGTCCATTTCCTTCTCTTCCCTTCATTCCTCTTTCTCATCCTCTTTTCCCTTCCTCTTCTCTCTCTCCCTCTCTTTCTGTCTTCTCCTTCCCTCCCTCTCTCTCTTCCTGTTTTTCCTCTGGGTGTGGATGTGACCTTCTGACTTGTTCTCCCCTCCTCCTGCCTCCTTCCCTTGCTCTCCTCTCTCTTTACAGGTGTGCACTACAGCTAGAATTTACTGGGTGTGTGCTTTGTTCCAGACACTGTTATGAGCTCTTCACACATATGTGCATGCATTCATTCCTCAATCCTCACATAGCCAGTGGGGCATAGCTCCTGGCTCCCAGCGTCTCTTTCTGAGGGCCTTGTTTGCATCTGGACCCAGGATGCTCATGTGTGACTTTTCTGGAATCTAAGCACATTGTGGCTGTTAATAGTGATGATGATGATTATGATAATCATGAAGATAAAACATCAGGCATTTTCTCTGTACTAACTGCTTTATGTATATCATCTCCAGGACTCCTCTGGGTGCCTCCAAGAAGTAGGCATTATTATCCCCACTCTACGGATGAGGAAACTGAGGCCAAGAGAGGTTAAGTGAGTTGGTCAAGGTTACACAGTTGGTAAAACATGAAGCAGGGCTGGAAACAAGGTCTTCTGGAACTTCAGTTCACTGATCTGTCACAGAAGGGAGACTGGGAAGCCCAATCACGGCCAGAACTCTGGTCTATAAGGCACCCCTCCCTAGGAACCTGGCTCAGGGGCCAGCTCCATCACTGTCTCAGCAGAAACCACTGGTCATCTTAGCTATAGCCTTTCACCAAGGAAGAATGCCTGAAATTACATCCAAGCCCAGGAAAGGCTGAGAATTACAGCTGAGCTTTCTATCAAGATGGCTGCTCTTGACTCTGCGTCAGAAATTAAAATAGCAAATTCAAGGTTATAACACTTTGATCATGGCTCACATATAGCTTTTCTGTAACAAAATCCCCAACATGGAGTAGTCAATATTTTTTAGACGTGGGCCAGGTCAACACCCTTCCTCACTGAGAACCTCATGTCCCCTCGTCCCCTAATGGAGAAAGCCTTGGGAGCCATGTTGGTGTCATGTGACCCTGCCTCCCAGGCTGATTGGATCAAGGGTGATCACCTGATCCAAGATGGGCTAATCAGATCCTCTCTCACCAAAGTCTGGAATTGAGAATCTAATCTTTTTTCTTTTTAATTTTTTAAAACCGTCACATAAAATAGTTTTATTATTTTAAAGTTATGTAAATAATATGTGCTGATTGTAAAAAAAATTCAAGCTTTTACATAAAAATAGAAAGAAGGCAATAAAAATTACCCCATCATCCTATTAACCATTTATATTTGGTGACAATTCTTTCATTCATTTCTTTGTGTATTAATTCACACACATGTATCTAATTTTATATAAATGGAATTTTAAATGAATGGGCTCATGTCACATGTGCTGGATTAAATACGGTCATTTCTTTTCTTATAATAAAGGGTTTTTTGTCTTTATTCCTCCCTTACACTCCCTTTCCTCACTTTCTCTTCTTCCTTACCTTCCACTTCCTTAACCCCTCCCCCATCACAGACTTAACCCTAGTAACCAGTTCATAACCTGATGCATATTTTTTTGTGGTAAGCTGATTGACAGTCTCCAAAAGATACCCATGTGGAACCCGTGAGTGTTACCTTATATGGCATAAAATGACTTGCAAATATGATCAGTTTAAGGGCCTTCAGATGGGGGGATTATCTGGATTATCTGAGTGGTCCTAATGTAACCATAAATGACCTTATAAAAGGGATGCAGGGGAGACCAAGTTAGAGAAGGAGACAAGGTGAAGACAGACGGAAAAAATGCAGTGATGCAAGTATGAGCCAGTGAATGCCAAAGCAGCCTCTAGAACCTGGAAAGAGCAAGGAATGGATTCTTCCCTGGAGCCTCCAGAAGGAGTCCGTCCTATCAACATCTTGCTTTTAGCCCTGTAAGGCTGATTTTAGATTTCTGATCACCAGAGCTGTAAGAGAAAACAATTGTGTTGTCTTTGGCCACTAAGTACATGGTAATTTTTCATAGCAACAATAGAAAACCATCATCAAATTTTAGTACCAAGAGTGGGGTGCTACTGTAACAAATACCTACACGTGTACAACTGACTTTGAAATTGGGTGATAGGTAGAATCTGTAAGAATTTTGAGGCACATGATAGAAAAGGCCCGGATTGCCTTAAACAGACTGTTGATACACATGTAGATATTCAGCACTCTGGGAGGCTGAAGTAACTGGATCACTTGAGCCCAGGAGTTGGAAGCCAGCCTGGGCAACATGACAAAACCCCATCTCTACAAAAAATACAAATATTAGCCAGGTGTGGTGGCACATGTCTGTGGTTCCCAGCTACTTGGGAGACTGAGGTGGGAGGATGGCTTAAGCATGGGAAGCAGAGGTTGCAATGAGCCAAGATTGTGCCACCGCACTCCAGCCTGGGTGACAAAGTGAGACTCTTTCTCAAAAGAAAAAAGAAAAGAAAAGAAATGTGGATGTTAGAGCTGTTGCTGGTGAAGGCCCAGAAGGAATAGTGGAGCATGACGGAGAAAGCCTGCATCCTCTTAGAGAGTATCTAAATCATCAAAAACTCTCTGATGATAGCAATATGAATACTAAAGATTCTGCCAATGAAGGCTGAGAAGGAAATAAAAACACATTTTTGGGAAGTAGAGGAATGGGGATATTTGTTATATAGTGTAAGAAAGCCTACCTGAATTCTGTCCTGCAATTATGTGGAAAGCAGGACTTGCAAATGATGAATTTCTATATTTTAGCTGAGAAGATTTCCAAGCAGTGTTGAAAGTGTAGCCTGGCTTCTTTTTTCTGCTTAAAGTAAAATGTAAGAGGAAAGAAAGAGACTCAGAGAAGAACTATTAAACAAAAAGGAACCAGGACTTGAAGATTTGAGACATTCTCAGCCTATTTGGATTGCAAATGATGCTAAAATTAGTAGATTCACTGTCAGCAAAGCATGCTCTGGAGAGAAAGCTAAGGGTATGGCTGGAAAACACCTTACTAGTGCCTTAGAAAGGCCAAAAAGGACACAAAGTATTGAGTCACATAGAGGCCTTTTTGAAGGGATTCAACTTGTGACTTGCTGATTCCCTCAGCCATCTTAGCAGAAGCCAGGAATAGAGATGAGATGATCCAGGAAAGATTTGTGGAGGAGCCTCTTGTCTAATGAAGTGAATCCCTGTAACATACATGGGAAACCCACAAGGTTTCTGAGACTGTCATATCAGCAGAAACGCCATCACCTTGGACTAAGAGGAACAGAGAGAGGACAAACTGAAAAAATCTCTCAAAATTCTACAGGCAGGAAATGGGCTGATGATAGTATTCAGCTGAAAACATGCTATTATTTTTTAAAAAGAAAAAAGGAAAGAAAAGAAAATGGCTGGGTGCAGTGACCCATGCCTGTAATCCCAACACTTTGGGAGGCCAAGGCAGGAGAACTGCCTGAGCCCAGGAGTTAGACCAGCCTAGGCAACATGGCAAGATCCCATCTCTATTTAAAAAAAAAAAAGGAAAGTGACTCAGGGCTAAGCCAAGTGCCCAAATGGCAACAGCAACAGGAAACTAATACACCTTTCAGACTTCCAAACTCATACACCTTCCCTTGTCCATGTTCTGATCACATTAAATTATCCATTGCTGACTGAGGATATGTAAACTCGGCAGGTGCAAGGTGACCACATTAAACCATATGTATAGATCTAAGTAGTTTAACTGGTATGGAGAAGCCTGGAGTGGGAAAGAGAGAGACAGGCAAGGAGGCTGGGGAAGAGGGAAGACCAGGGAATACAGAAGAGAAGCTCAGTGCATGGGGTCCTGACAACCTCCCATTCCCTGCTGCAGGGGACTCAAGAGCCAGCTCTCCTTCCTGTCCTCAGAACCAGCAAACACGCCGTCCTTCTCAGTAGCCAAGAAGTTTGCTTCCTTCTTGTCCAGGGTTCTCTTCTAGAATTTTTGAGAAAAAAGATTTTGCAACAGGTCTTCTGGATCTACTAAGTCTGGAACTACAGTGATGTCAGATTTAACTATTTGTGCCAGGAAAGCCTCGAGTCTTGGAGGAGCTGTCATCCTCTACAGAGCTGGCCCAGTAAAGGGCTGATAAGGGCAGGGAGTACGCTCCCCACTCTACCAGCCCCACTACTTTTAGATTTCGACCAGGCCAGTCACATCAGGCTGGCTGGTGATTCAGTGTTCATCAAAGGGCTCTGTGACCTTGGGAAAGATAGTTAACCTCTCTGGGCCTCAACTTCTTCATTTCTGAAATGAACATTATAATAGTGCCTATCTTACAGCATTGCTGTGAGGGTTAGTTAACAAACTAACAGCATGTTGTGAAAGTGCTAAACACAGTACCTGGCACACAGTAAGGGCCCAATAAAAACGGTAATAAAAATGTGGAATATTAGACTAGGGAGTTGGTTACTATTTTACTCATTGCTGCTGCCTTCTTTCACAACTGCTAGTCCCAAAAAATAGTTCTTTTATTTTTCTTTTTTAGGCATGGTCTGTCTCTGTTGCCCAGCCTGCAGTGCAGTGGCATGCTCTCAGCTCACTGCAACCTCAGCCTCCTGGGCTTAAGCCAACCTCACACCTCAGCCTCCCAAGTAGCTGGGACTACAGGCATACATCACCACGCCTGGCTAATGTTTTGTTGTATTTTTTGCAGGGACAGAGTTTCACTATGTTGCCCAGGATAGTCTTAAACTCATGAGCTCAAGTGATCCACCCACCTCAGCCTTCCAAAGTGCTGAGATTACAGCTGTGAGCCACCACACCTGGGCCATCAAAATAGTTCCTATTTAGCACTGGCTATCGGCTGAAAATCATCTGTTTATGTTTAACCTCAAGACTGCTTTTAAAATTGAATGTAGGAGATCCCCACCCTCTTCAGGGTCATAGCAATAAGGCCAGGTGATGACTGCCACATGGAACCAGCTCTTGTCACCAGCTTAGATTTGCCACCTTCAAATCAGTGGATCTCACCACTTCGCCACTGATTAAAATCACCTGGGAGTTTCAAAACAATGCTAATACCTGTTGACCCCAAATCTCTGGGGTTGTGGCCAGGGCACTGGTATTTTTAAAAGCTTCCCAAGTAGGGTTGCGAGATGAAATACAGGACACCCAGTTAAATTTGAATTTCAAATAAACAATAAATAAAAAATATTTTAGTATAAGTATCTCCCAAATTTTGCATGGGATATACTTATATGTCCCCTAGTTTATTTCTCATCTATCTGAAATTCTAATTTAACTGGCCATCTTGTGTTTTTATTTGCCAACTCTGGCGACCATATGCCCAGAAAATTCTGAGCACCAGTGAAGATGGGGTAGCTTTGGGGTCAATGACATCCTTTGCAATTCAAAACAATCCAAAGAGTAAGTCTCACAGTAAACTGAGGGCTAGGTGTCAGCGTCCACACTGTGGTTGGGGTGATTTTGATCATGCAGGCCTGATCAAACACGTCCCTGAGCTGGAGGATGTGGGGATGGAGAAAGGTATGGGCAGGCCAAGGTATACGACTCTCGGAGACTCTCAAGAGAGGTGAGGGTCTCGTACTCAATCCCATCTGCAAATATCCTGCCGCTGCTGCACCAACTTGTGTCTGCTCCCAGCGGCATTGTGCACACCACATCCACCCCTACGGTATAATGTACTTCCGTGTGCTGTGAGCAAAGCCCCTCTTATTACACTTTATAAGAGTTTAGTTCATTTGCTTTAGGTCTAAAGTCCACCAGGTCAGGGAGCACACCTGTCTCATCTTCTAGTCTTCTACGGTATCTCAATACAATGCCTGGGACAGGAGAAACACCCAATACATATGGGCAGGATAAATAAATGACACAGTTCTGAGGTGGCAGCAGATCAATTTCCTGGTCTGTGTCTCTTCAATGGACACGTCGATCCATCTCTGCTGCTTCACGTGTAGTCCATGGACCAGGTCCATTCCCATCACCAGGGAGCTTGTGAGCAACACAGCATCTCAGGGTCCCACCCCAGACATCTGCGTCGACTGAATCCAGTTCACTGCTCGCTCGAGGGTAATTGCATGTAAGTCTCCAGGTCTCGGTTTCCTCAGCTGACAAATAAAAGATAATAAAACCTTTTACTGTCTCTTCCTAGCGCTTTTGCCATATCAGGTGAAAGAATGGACCGGAAGGTGCAAACTTGAATATGCTGTTTACAAGATGGCAGCATTCCTGTTATGAGTGGTTGGAGGGTTATAAAATAGTACCCTGCTTCCTCAACTTCCCTTCTAGCTAACTCTCTTCCTCTCTTTGTTTCTCTGCTCCCAAGTTCCCAGTCCCTAAATAAAATCCAGCTTCCCCTTCCTGCTTCTCCTGCCTGCCCCTCCCCTCGGAGCCTCCAATAGCAGGCAGAATTGTCCAGGTGCTTGTCAGTTTTTGCGGCTTGAAACAAGCTTTTGCACGTGTCTGTCTGAAGAAGATCAGGGTGGGCGGTGGCTGGGGGGTGAGTGGGACCAATTCAAACAGGCTCAAGTCCCCTGGGCTCTGTTTTGTCTTGTTGCAAATGTGTCGTTTGATGCAGGCCTGATCAAACATGTCCCTGAGCTGGAAGATGTAGGGATGGAGAGAGGAATTAACATTTTTCTCTCTGCTGAGCCTGCCGGCGTCCAGCCCCCTCCTGCATTCGGCCTCATGGGGATAGCATCCAATTATAGATGGACCTCAAAGTCCAGCATCTGCCTTCTCATCCCGCACCGGCTCCTGA
Source organism: Alouatta palliata (assembly GCA_004027835.1). Lineage (NCBI taxonomy): Eukaryota > Metazoa > Chordata > Mammalia > Primates > Atelidae > Alouatta > Alouatta palliata. Next base: position 27,750 of record PVKV010007508.1, read on the forward strand.
GGTTTTCAAAGGAGTGAGCTAACATCTATTAATGTTTTCGACGTACTGAGCTGTGTGCTGGGTGCTTTACAAACATTTTTATGGGGTTACTGGGGGAATAAAATGAAACACAGGGTTAATACATTTCCTGAAATCGAAAATTCCATCAATTGTAGCTTTGCCCTAGATTTAATAACAACCACATTAAATGTATAAGTCCTTTGCTTCCTGGCTACTTGAGGGGTGGTCCGTGAACCAGCAGCTTCCATGTCACCTGAGAACTGGGGAGAAGTGCAGAATCTTGGCCTCCACCCCAGACCTGCATTTTTATCAGAATCTGCATTTTTAACAACACCACCAGGGCATTTTTGTGCCCGTTGAGGTCTGAGAGGCACTAGATTACAAACCCTATCTTGATTTTGTCATCATTAAAACATGGGGGAAAATGCATGTTTTAGAATCATGAACATTGGGAGGTTTCCATTTCAAATGAGGAAGTTGGGGCTCAGAGAGGCAAAGTTACTTCTCCAAGGTCACACAGCTTGAAACTGATAGAGCCAGATCTCCAAGGGCCATGCTCTCAGAAGCTTCAAAGGGAGGGGTTAGGAGTGGCACCAGCAGAGGAAGGGACGAGGGAATTTATCGCTCTGATCTTTCTACCACACTACACTTCACCCCGCCAATGAGGACATCATTGTCATCAGTGATAATCAATACATGGTTTTCGATGTCAGCTGAAGATAGTTACCAAGGACCAGGCGTGTATTCTCAGTCACCTTGAGAGTCTGGCCTTGCCAACCAGTAGGAGCCTGGCTGTGAATATATCTAGGATTTACAAAAAGCTTTGCAGAACTTTTACGTTGATGATGCTGGTGTGCCATATTGTAATTAGCAAATACTGGGTGATCATCTGCACGGAAGAGCTTCCTGCTTGCCAGGCAGGTCTCGTTTATGTGTCACTCCCTCAGAGAGGCCTTTTCTGACCATGTGGTCTCAGTGTGGTCTTTGTCTTTCTCTAGCATGTCACCGTGTCTTAACTCTTGGTGTGGCACTTGTCATTGACTGACATGATGCTGCTTATTTGACTTGTCTTTTGTCTGTCTTCCCTAGCTGGAATGTCATCCCCAGAAGGGCAGAGATTCAGGCCAGGCACAGTGGCTCACGCCTGTAATCCCAGCACTTTGAGAGGCTGAGGCGGGTGGATCACTTGAGATCAGGAGTTCAAGACCAGCCTGGCCAATATAGTGAAATCCCATCTCTACTAAAAATACAAAAGAATTAGCCAGGCTTGGTGGCAGGCACCTGTAATCTTAGCTACTCACGATGCTGAGGCAAGAAAATCGCTTGAACCTGGGAGGTGGAGGCTGCAGTGAGCTGAGATTGTGGCACTGCTCTCCAGCCTGGGTGACAAGAGCAAAACTCCATCTCAAAAATTAAAAAAAAAAAAAAAAAAGAAAAAGAAAAGAAGAAGGGCAGGGATTACACCTGCATAGTTTACCACTAGACCCCCCAGTTCCTAGAGAGGGCCTGGCACACAGTGAGTGCTCAATAGGTATGTAAATGTAAAATGAATGAATAAGTGCATTTGTTGGATGGATGGATGGTTGGATGGATGGATGGAAAACTGATAAGCCTGGTGCAGTGGCTCATGCCTGTAATCCCAGCACTTCGGAAGGCTGAGGTGGGATGATCACCTGAAGTCAGGAGTTCGAAAGCAGCCTGGCCAATATGGCGAAACCCCATCTCTACTAAGAATACAAAAATTAGCTGGGCGTGGTGGTGTACACCTGTAATCCCAGTTACTCGGGAGGCTGAGGCAGGAGAATCACTTGAAACCGGGAGGTGGAGGTTGCAGTGAGCTGAGATTGCGCCACTGCATGGGTGACAGAGCAAGACCCCATCTCAAAAAAAGAAAAGAAAAGAAAATTGATAGGTAAGGATGACTGGATGGATGGATGGATGGATGGATGGATGCATGGATGGAAAACTGATGGATGGATAAGGATGGATGGATGAATGAATGAATGTGTGGATGAACAGATGCATGGATGGATGGAATTTAGATAGTCTGGGGGTTTGGGAAGGGTTTTCTGTCCCATTCTAGACTTTGAACATCCAAAGGAAAGTTTCCAGTGAAAACCACTTTAAAATATCATTCTCATCAAAACTGAAACAAGGCAAGTTTCCCAAAAGAAGAAAAAAAGTTAAAGTAGCATTTACCAGGCAACAATGGCTTATCTCTGATGTTCAAGCAAATAAGATATTTTGCAAATCAAAACAAAATGATAATCATCTCATTCTTTTCTGCTCCATGTTTCTCTCCTGTTGGAGGTTGGGGTTCCCCTAAAATTCAATGAGGCTGAAATGGAACCTTTTCCTTCCAGACTCTTGATAGCTCGGGGATAGTTCCAGACTGACAGTCACCAGGTTCCCACTCCCTCTGAACCAGGACCGTTATTTGCCCATATGGCGTCTTTGTACAAATTAGAGAAAGGCTCCCCATCTCCCAGGCTGGCACAGCCCTGGGCCTGGGGCAATGGCTTGGTAAACAGACCTCTCTCCCTCACTAGGCATCTCCTTGGCCCAGCACATTTGTTGCAGGGACCGACCTGCCTGTCTGTACATGGCAGCCTCTTCTGACCCCCAGGACTGGTGTGTTTCAGTCTCAGAGGCTCTGAGCCACCGGGGGCCTTGTCACATCTTATGGGTCCCAACCTAACCTTTATAGCTTTATCTCTGGTCATTTCTTGAACAGAAATTCACTTACCAAGTTAGAGAAAATCTGGTGCTTTTTTGTTTGTTTTTCTGAGATGGAGTCTCGCTCTGTCACCCAGGCTGGAGTGCAGTGGCACAAACTCGGCTCACTGCAACCTCTGCCTCCTGGTTTCAAGTGATTCTCCTTCCTCTGTCTCCCTAGTAGCTGGGATTACAGGTGTGCACCACCACACTCAACTAATTTTTGTATTTTTAGTAGAGATGGAGTTTCGCCAAATCTTGACCTCCAGTTACGTGCCTCTCTTGTCTTCCCAAAGTGCTGGGATTAGGCGTGAATCACCATGCCTGGCCCAAAAATCTGTTCTTAGTTTTCTATGCAACCAACAGAGGAATCCAGCAAACGGCCCTCTCAGCACATCCTCCTCTCTCTCTGTCTCAATCTCCATCTGTTTCTCTGTTTCTGTCTGCAGTTAATTCCATCTCTCTCTCCACAGCATCCATAGGCTTGGTGCCTCCTCCTGTCCTGGCCCACATCTGCCTCTCCTTCTGAACTGGTGTTTCTCTGAGTCTTTCCAGGAAGGACCGCTTCCCAGAATCATCTGCAATTTATCTGTCTCTGCAATTAACCATGATAGTATTCAGCAATAACATCATCCCAAAACTCTCATCGAGGAGGGCTCTACCAGGGGGCAGTCTGAATGACGTGATAGCCCCCTTCCCTCTGCTCTGGGGACAGGTGTGGATAGAGGAGCCGACCAGTGTCCCTGCCCATCTGAGGATGGTCCTGAGGACTGTGGCGGGGATCCAGGCTTCAAAGACAGGGTAGAGAATGCAGCCCAGCCATGGAAGGCACATACATAGGACTTAGAGAGACCTGGATTCAGGCCTGCCACACTGGCTCAGTGGATGTGAGTTCAGGCAAGCAACTTGACCTCTCAGACCCTCTGTTTCTTCTTCTATAAAACTGGAATAAAGCTGCCCATATTGTAGGGGTGTGAGGATTAGATATAAAGGGGTGGGGCTGCTCTTCTAATGGGAGCCTTTTGAAAAATGGATGGCAGGGCTAGTGGGGAGGATATGCAGGCAGCTGACCTCAACCAGTGACAAGGACTTGTTGCTACAAGTACCAGGAGCCAGAGGACGCTAGGAGAGGGGAAGGCATGGCGGGACGCCCTGGGCTGGGCATTTCCCCCATCCGTGGGTGGCAGCAGGATGTTAGGAGAGGGGAAGGCATGGCGGGACGCCCTGGGCTGGGCATTTCCCCCATCCGTGGGTGGCAGCAGGATGTTAGGAGAGGGGAAGGCATGGCGGGACACCCCTGGGCTGAGCATTTCCCCCATCCGTGGGTGGCAGCATTGGTCATCTGAGGTTAGAAATACCTTCAGGTGGGCTGGGCACCATGGGTCACACCTGTAATCCCAGCGCTTTGGGAGGCTGAGGAGGGTGGACCACCTGGGGTTGGGAGTTCAAGACCAGCCTGACCAACATGGAGAAACCCCGTCTCTACTAAAAATACAAAATTAGCCAGGCGTGGTGGCGCATGCCTATAATCCCAGGTACTCAGGAGGCTGAGGCAGGAGACTCACTTGAACCTGGGAGTCGGAGGTTGTGGTGAGCTGAGATTGCACCACACCGTTGCACTCCAGCCTGGGCAGCAAGAGTGAAACTCTATCTCAAAAGCAAAAAAGAAAAGATAAAAAAAGAAACACCTTCAGGCCACATCTTGTCCTCCGTGGCCTCCCGAATCGAAAGAGCTTAGAATTCGGATTCAGAGCCCATGGGTTCCAGTCTTGGCTCAGTTGCTGGGGCCCTTGGGCTGGCTGCTTCAGACTCAGTCTTCCCAACTGCAAAATGGTGATGAGAAGTACCCCCCCACACCAGGAGCAGCTGTGAGGATGAAAGGCAGGGAGGGCAGAAGCACCCTAAAGCCCTTTCTACAGGGGGAGTGCTTCACAATGTGGCCCAGCACTTTATATGCTGTAGAGTGCTTTATCCACTGAAAGGGACATTACAAAATTAAAACTTGTTGCCTCTGGTCCCTGTGTGGCCCAAGTCACCTGGTAACCCTTCCCTTGGGGAGATGCGAGTGCTCGGTTGGTCCAGCTCTGTGGTGAGGATGCACAGGCTTGAGATCTTGGCAGAGGAGACCAGATGGCTGGAAGGGCAGGGCCCCAGCATGGAAACCACGGGCCGGAGAGCCCCTGCCCCGACCCTGGGGTGGAGCTCCGCTGCATCCGCGGATCCTGTGCCTCCTCCTGTCCTGGCCCAAATCTCCCTCTTTTTCTGAATTGGTGTTTCTGAGTCTTTCCAGGGACGACTCCTTGTCCCAGAATCACCTGCAGTTCTTGGTGGAGGTCGGGGGGTTTACTATGCAGATTTCTGGTCTTCTCCTGAATCATACTCACTGAATTGCCATCTCTGGGGATGGGGCCTGGAACCTACATTTTTTGAGACAGGCTTTTTTTGTCGCCCAGGCTGGAGTGCAGTGGTGTGATCTTGGCTCACTACAACCTCCACCTCTAGGGTTCAAGTGATTCTTGTTTTTAAACCTCCCGAGTAGCTGGGATTACAGGCACATGCCATTATGCCCAGCTAACTTTTGTATCTCTTGTAGAGATGAGTCTTCACCATGTTGCTCAGGCTGGTCTCAAACTCTTGAGCTCAAGCAATCCTCCTGCATTGGCCTTCCAAAGTGCTGGGATCACAGGCATGAGCTACCATGCCCGGCTTGGAATCTGCATTTTAACAAGCTCCCTGAAGGGCTCTGGTGCTCGATGATGTCTCAGAAGCCTTAGGTGAGCCCCCGTCTCAGATGTTGCCTGTCCCAGTCCCTGGTTCATAGCAGGCACCTGACATAGGCTGGTGGAACGAACACCTAAACAAGCAAAACTTCTACTGGCCTCAGTTTCCTCATCTGTGAAATGGGAGGGATAATCATCTCCACCTTGCTCACTATTCTTTGAGGTGATTTCACAAATATTGAAACTTACAAGGTTCAAGTGTGGCCAGAGTAGGAACTCTCAATAGAAAATGACACGAGAGACAGAAGGTACACAGGGCAGAGACAGAGACAGAGACAGAGAGTGAGACAGAGACAGACAGAGAGAGACAGAGACAGAGAAAGACAGAGTGTATGTGCTTTCATGCTAAAAAAAGAACCAAGGAAGGCAAGCTGTGGCCAGAGAGACCCAGTGATGCTCTCTGCGCCTGACTCCCTGGAAGGATGATTTCCTGCCCATCCTTAGTTTGAAGTACCCCAAAAGCAGATCTTGGGAATTGGATGTGGGTTTATTTGGGAGGGGAGAAAGTGGGAAAGTGGGGCAGAGAAAGGGGAGACAGTGTAGATTGTGTGAAGGTGCAGGTTACTTACAGGGAGTCAGTCCATGGGGACCCTCAGAGGAGTCATGCGGATCCCGCCTCAGAACTGTTCCACCGAGGGAAGGACATGGAAGCTGTGGCATTTCTCCGCCAATTCCCATTGTTTTGGGAGACATTAGATCCCCAGCATTTCCTGGTTGCCCTGTGCACCTTGGAGAAAGCCCTTGGCCAGAAAAGCAGGGGGCTGCGAGTACATGGAGGGTGTGGGGGCAGCTGGCAGCTCACAGAATGTCCTCGCCAGCTGCAGGTGAGCTCTGGCTCAGCAAGGGGATGTGGGGCATGCCCAGCCTCTGTGGCTCTCATAGTATGTGCCTGTCCAGCCCCACTAAGCCAAACCAGACCTGTCCTTCAAAGCCAACCCCAGCCCTCCCATCCTCCAAGGCTTCTCCACCCTCCCTCACCTTCACCATCTTCCCCTTAAAAAGTGGCAATAATTTTGATGGCTTTAGGTTACATGTGCTGAACAAAACTGGAAGGAGGGAGGGAGAGAGGGAGGGAGGGAGGGAGGGAGGGAGGGAGAGAAGCACAGGAAGGGAAGGAGAGGGAAAGGGAGGGGAGGGGAGGGGACGGAAGGGAAGGCAAGGGAAGGGAAGGGAAGTGGGGACGGAGGAAGGAAAGGAAGGAGGGAGGAAGGGGGAGGGAGGGAGGAAGGAAGATGGAGGGAGGGAAGGAAGGAAGGAAGGGAGGGAGGGAGGAAGGAAGATGGAGGGAGGGAGGGAAGGAAGGAAGGGATGGACGGAGGGAAGGGAAGGAGGGAGGGAGGCAGGGAGGGAAGGGAGGGAAGGAAGAGGGAGGGAGGAAGGAAGGGACGGAGGGAGGAAGGGAGAGAGGGAGAGAGGGAGGAAGGAAGGGAGGGAGGAAGAGGGTAAGGGCATTCAGTACCTCCCATGTGCATGACGCTTTTATATCTATTATCTCATTAAAACCACCATGAGGATTCTATGCAGTAGGTAACATCATCCATGTTTTCTAAACTGAGGCCCAGAGAGGTGATGTCACTTGCCTAAGGTCACACAGCTAAATAGGTAACCCAACCATTGGGCTTTAAAACATGTGTTCTTTCCTGCCTTCTCCCATTGCCCCTCTGGACGTTTGCTTATTTCCAGGTGAACACTGTCAATCCTCAACCAGATCCTGCTGCTCAGGGCCGGGCCTGCAACCTCACAGCCCCGCAGCCTCAGCAGCTACTAGAGCTTGTTAGGAATACAGAGTCCCTGTTCTCAGAGCTGCTGAATCCGAATCTGCATTTTAATGAGGTCCCCAGGGCATGTGTGTGCATGTGGCAAGTTGAGAAGCGCTGTCCTAGACCATCTTTGAGGAAGAGGACAGCATCTTCCTTTTATTTCTCATATTCCAGGACATCATTTTCTTGGTCCAATGCAAATGTTAAAAAAAAAAAAAAAAAAAAAGCAAGTAATAAATGTCTGTGGGTCAAAGACTGATTCCACTGGGCTCTCTGGTTAGCCATGAACCTCACAAGGCTGTGCGCCAGGACACGGCAGGCCAGGACCGTCCGTGTGGACCTGGTCACGTTATTGGATGTCTGTTGACCACTAACACCGTGCGATGCATTGCACAGGGCATAGATTTGTGTGTCTGCAGGGCAGTGACCCGAATTCAGTGCTGGCTGGAGTGCTGGGCGCATCGGGGGAGATCAATAAGCAATTATAATTATTATTACCATTAATAATAAATGCTACCTGATCCGGACAAAAGAAGCTTCGATGTGAGATGGGTACCTGCCCCGGAGTCTTTCACAAGGAGCCTGAGCAGCGATGGAGCTGATCTCTTCAAGGAGGAGAGAGGGGAGGGAAGGCTGGGCTCTGACAGACCCTGCTTCTGCGGCGTGTGTATTCACAGCCTCCCTGGGAGAGTGGGAGCGGGCAGGGGGCCCACAGGGAGAGCCAGTCTTTCCGGAGTTGGATGGAGGTCAGGGTGTTGGCGGTTTATGAGGTGACTCCCGAAGATTCTCTTGGATGGGCCAGCTCAGAGGACCCCGCTGCCCCCCTGGCCTGGGGAAGAGCTCTCTGCTAAGTCCTCGATGCAGAGGTTGTTGGGGAGCACTGCTGCCCTTGAACCCATGCATTGCACAGTGGCCGCGCTGCCTAATGGTGATGCACACCACCTTGGCAACCAGACCACCCAGGCTCCACTCCAGGCTTCATCACCCATGAACCGTGTGTCCTCAGACACGTCGCTTAGCCTCTCTGGGCCTCCGTTCACTCATTCTATAAATGGTTATAACAGCAGTGCCATCCCACGGGGCTTCTGTGACAACTGAAACAATGGGCACGAAGGGCCTTGTACATAGTGAGTGTTCCAGTGTTCACTGTCATGGTTACTTTCCCGTGTCTTGTCCCTCACTGAAACCCTGGAAGGCAGCACAGAGAAGGGGCTTGGTACATGTAAGTTTATCAGTGGCTCCGTGAGTAATCACGACCAGCATTTACTCACTGCTAACTCTGCCAAGTACTATTTGACGCATTTTCATCTATTAACTCAATTCATCTTTGCACCAATTCCTGGAGGAAAAAAAAAAGGTTACTATTTCCATTTTACAGGTGCAGAAACCAGAGCAGAGGGAGGAATTAATTTGCCTGTGTCATACAGTGAGTAAAAGATGGCACCAGAATTTGAACGCAGATAGTGTGAGTCCAGAGCCCATGTTCCTAACCTTGTAAAAGGCTGCTTTTGAATGAAGGAGGGAAGGAGAGAGAGACAGAAAGAGGGAGAGAGAGAAGGAAGGAAGAAAGGGAGGAAGGAAGGGAAAAAAGGAGGGAAGGAGAAAGGAAAAAGAGAGAAGGAGGAAGGGAGGGAGGATGGAAGGAAAGGAGGGAGGAAGAGAATGAGGGAGAGAGGGAAGGAAGGAAGGAAGGAAGGAAGGAAGGGAGGGAGGAAAGAGAGGGAAGGAAAGAAGGAAGGAAGGGAAGAAGGGAGGAAGGAAGGAAGGGAGGAAGGGAAGAAGGAAGGAAGGGAGGGAGGGAGGGAGGGAGGGAGAGAGAAAAGGAGGGAGAGAGGAAAGAAGGAAAGAAGAAAGGAAGGGAAAAAGGAAAGGAGGAGAGAGGGAGATATAAAAGAGATCATTAGGCGAACATAGTTTATAAATGAACTAATGGATAGAAGAAAGAGTGAGAACTGACCCTGGGAGTCATTAAGAAGATTAAAGTGAGTAAAGGCTCTGGGTCTGGTACATAGTAAGTGCTCAGTGAACATTAGCAGTGATGATGAGTCAAGACAGTGAAGATAATGAAGAGGGAACGGCTGAGTGGAGAACTACAAGACATTTGGAGGGTTTGACCAGCCAGATCTCTGGAGAAGCCAGGATGTGAGACATACAGAGGCTTGGATTTCTCTCTCCATTCTACAGATGGGGCACTCGGAGGCACCAAGAGTGGAGAGAGACTCTCCCAAGGCCACACGGCTGACACTGGAGACAGAATTCCATTCCAGAACAGCTTTCTGGGCACAGCCACTGTCCTTCAGGGCTCCTGGACTGGCATTTCACTGTATTGGGATGAGCAGATTTTCTAAAGGACTGAGACAGAAGTAGTGTTTTCCCATTCAGCAAGCATTTATGGCACACCTACAGTGTGCCTGGTCTTGTGCTAGGGGTTTTCTGGTATGTTGAGTGATTTCTCTGCACCTGCTCTCTGCCTTCTGTAGGGCAAAACCTTGGGTATTAGGAATGGGCAGAACCCTGAGCAGCTGACTTTAGAGGAAAAGGGGTTTCTGGCTGTATCAGTCCGATTATGACAAGCAGCCCCCAAATCTCAGCCCCTGAAAACAATTCATCATAGGCTGACATCTCACCTGGTGGGTTGGTGAGGACTATACCCCCATCGTCCTCCCCCATCAGGTGCCAGGCTGATGGGGGTTCCCCATGGTGGAACGGGGCTGGTAGGTGATGGGATAGGGGGCAGGGAGGTGGAAGCACACGTTGCCATGTTTGGACTTCAACCTACAGGGCCACGCTTCACTCTGCTCCTGTTCCATTGGTCAAAGAAAGTCACACGGCCATGCCTCATGTGGAGGGGGTAGGGAGGGCAATGCCACCACGTGGTTACCACACACAGTCCCCATACAGACCCACAGGGCGGAGGAGAGGCTGCTTGTGTACATGAGTGGAACTTTGAGAGATGGCAGGCTGGGGTGAGGAGTCATGAGTACGGGGAATGGGGTTAGGGCTCAGCCTAGGGCTAGGATCGGGGCTCAGTCTATGACCAGTACTGGGCTTTAGTTTGGGATTAGGGTCAGGTCTCGGTCTGTACCAGGGTTAGGACTCAGTCTGGAACAAGGATCAGGCTTCAGTATGTGACTGGGGTCAGGACTCACTCTTTTACCAGTCGGGGCTTAGTCTGGGAGTAGGCTCAAGAGTCAGGCTGGGACTAAGATTAGGGCTCACACTCTAGCTGGGATACTCTGTAATTGTGCTCAAGGCTCAGGCTGTAACAAGGCTCAGAGCTCAGTCTGCGCCTGGGATCGGGGCTCAGTCTGTGTCTGGGATCAGGACTGTCTGTAACTGATATCAGGGCTCAGTCTGTGCCTGGGATCAGGGCTCACTCTGTGCCTGGGATCAGGGTTTAGTCTGTGCCTGGGATCAGGACTCAGTCTGTGCCTGGGATCAGGACTGTCTGTAACTGATAGCAGGGCTCAGTCTGGAGAAGAGTCAGTGCTTACTCTGGAGCCAGTATGAGGGTCCAGTCCTCCACCAGCATGAGGATCCCCTGTGACCCATCAGTACCCCCATAACAGAATGTTCCAAGCCTGGAGCCTCACACCCAGCACCACTGACCTGCAGCATCAACCTCAGCCCCACGCCTCAGAGCCCAGGAGCCCTGCCTCCAGTGCCCCAGGAAGCGTGTCCCAAAGTGGAGCCTTCCCCATCCCTTGCCCAGCAGCCTCAGGTCGGCCCAGTGTGGCCCAGTGCTGTCGTGGGTGCCGTGGGCCCCTGGTCCCCGCCTGCCCTCCACGCGCCTCCCTCCTGCCTTCTCCCTCTGCCACCAGCTGCCGGCTCCGTCTGCTCAGTCTCTCTCCCTCTCCCCCCTCTGCCTTAGAGACAGCTATAAGTCTCCCGTGAAATATATACAGTGTAAATATATAAAAAGCTTGTGCCTGCCTGCTGCTTATGTATTCATGAAATAGTAAATAAATTTTATGGGATAATTTGAAGGCTGCCAGGAAGCCGGGAGATGAAAACGAAGGCCTAATGAGATGGAGTATCAGGGCGGCACACGCGCAATCGATCGGCGGCTGCCTGGCCCAAGCCGGGAAGAGCCCATCTCCGTGGCCCGGGGCCTCGCTGACAAGACACTTCAGAGGGGCTTCCGGGGACCATAAACTACGGGTCTGCGGCAGGCAGCGGGGGAGGCCTGGGCTCTGGAAGCAGTGATGGTGGGGCTGGCAGCCACCTGCTGGGAGGCATGGGCTGAGTTCTTTTCCTAGCTCTGCCAGAGATGTACTGTGTGACCTTGAGCCAGTCATGCTTCTTCTGTGTGCCTCAGTTTCTCCACATGTGTGATGAGGGGCTTGTGGCAGAAAGTCCCTGGGCTGAGGCCTGTGGCTGTGACAGTCTTCTGGTTGCCCCGTCCTCTCCTTCCTGACACTGCAGTGTGTAACAGTATGTTTATTTTATGCTTATTGGATGAATATCTGTCTCTCCACTAAACCTCAGCTCCATCTGGGCAGGCTCCAGGTCTATTTTGCTTACTGTGTAGTACCCGTGGTGCCTGTCACATAGGAGGGTCCCAATAGAGAGTTATGGGTTGGCCAGGTGCCGTGGCTCACACGTGTAATCCCAACACTTTGGGAGGTTGAGGTGGGTGGATTGCTTGAGCCCAGGAGTTTGGAACCTGCCTGGGCAATGTGGCAAAATCCCATCTCTACTAACAATAAAAATAAAATAGCCAGGTGTGGTGGTGCATGCCTGTAGTCCCAGCTACACGGGAGAGTGAGCAGGGAGGGTGGCTTGAGACTGGGAGGCAGAGATTGCAGTGAGCTGAGATGTTGCCTCTGCACTCCAGCCTTGTTTGCAGAGTGACCGTGTCTCAAAAAAAAAAAAGTATGGGTTGAATGGATAATGGAATGAATGAGTGAGTGAAAGAGTGAATGAAAAATTCAGAACAGACCCAATTCCACCCACGCCACCATGCCACCACATGGCGCAAGCCACCATCACCTCCCGCTTGGACTATTGCAGTAGCTCTGGTCTCTGTCACCGCCCTGGCCCCTACAGTCCACCTCCCCACAACCCACAGGGGAATCCTGTTAGACTAATACGTCATCACCCCGCGTGTTCATCATCCTCCCGTGGCTCCCATCTCCCTCAGAAACAGCCCAAGTCCAAGTACTCTCTGTGTCAGACAAGGCCTGCATGATCTGCTGCCAGCCCCTCTGGCCGCCCCAACCCCTGCTGCCCACCGCCCCCTCCCTGCAGCCACTGGCTGCCCACCACAGGGCCTTTGCACTGGCTGTTTCCTTCTGCCTGCAATTCTTTCCCTTTTGTATCCCATAGCAAACTCCCTCACCCTTTTCAAGTTGTTGCTAAAAACATGTTCTCTATGAGGTTGCCCTGGCCTTACCTAAAAATGCACCCAACTTTCCCCTGGCACTCCCTGACCCCCTGCCCTGCTATAACCACCCCCTGCCCTGCTATTACCAGCCCCTGCCCCCCACCTTCTGACATACTATAGCATCTCCTTATTGTTTGTTGGCTCTCAGCCTTTCATCCATGAGAAGGTGAGCTTTGCAGGCAGAGTTTGTCCAGTTTGTTCATTGCAGGGTCCCCAGGACTTAGAACATTGGCTGGCCCACAGGAGGTGCTCGGGCAGTACATGAACCAGTGAATACCTAGGGAGCCTTCCAAGGCTGATTTCATTTTTGTTTTTTGTTTTTCTTAGAGATAGGGTCTCTCTCTGTCACCCAGGCTGGAGCGCAATGGTGCAATCATAGCTCATTGCAGACTCTACCTCCTGGGCTCAAGTGATCCTCATGCCTCAGCCTCTAAAGCTCTGGGATTATAAGCATGAACCACTGTGCCTGGCCTTAATTTAATTAAAAATAAAAAAACTGGCTGGGGCAGTGGCTCATGCCTATAATCCCAAAGCTTTGGGAGCCCAAGGCAGGAGGATCATTTGAGCCCAGGAATTCGAGATCAGACTGGGCAATGTAGGGAGACCCATCTCTACAAAAACATTTAAAACATTAGCCTGACGTAGTGGCGCATGCCTCAGGTAGATGCTGAATATTATTATTATTATTATTGTTTTTTAGGGTCTTGCGCTGTCACCCAGGCTGGAGCCCAGTGATGCAATCATAGCTCACTGCAGCCTTGAACTCCTGAGCTCAAGTGATCCTCCTGCCTCAGCTTCACAAACAGCTGGGACACTAGGTGTACTGGAGTGCACTGGTGTAATCATAGCTCACTGCAGCCTTGAACTCCTGAGCTCAAGTGATCCTCCTGCCTCAGCTTCACAAACAGCTGGGACACTAGGTGTACTGGAGTGCACTGGTGTAATCATAGCTCACTGCAGCCTCAAATTCCCGGGCTTAAGCAAACCTCCTGCCTCAGCTTCTGAAATAGCTGGGACCACAGGCATGAGCCACCACCCCTGGCTCCATATAATAATATTCAGCAGGCTGGGGGTGTTGGCTCACGCTCGTAATCCCAGCACTTTGGGGGGCTACCTTGGGTGGATCACCTGAGGTCAGGGGTTCAAGATCAGCCTGGCTAACATGGCAAAACCCTGTCTCTACTAAAAACATAAAAATTAGCCAGGCGTGGTGGTGCATTCCTATAGTCCCAGCTACTTGGGAGGCTGAGGCAGGAGAATCGCTTGATCCTGGGAGGCAGAGGTTGCAGTGAGCTGAGATGCACCATGTACGCCAGCCTTTGTATGTGTGTGTGCACGTGTGTGTTTGTGTGTGTGTGTGTGGAACACCTTCTTTGAGCCAGGCCACATTCTGGGCATCAGGAATGTTCTGAGAGGTGGGGCTGGGTGGGCAGTGTCCTGAAAGAGGGAGGAGAGGGGGGCGAAGGGAAGGAACTCAACCTTGCTGGCTTGGGTGGGTGCAGAGAGAAGGGTGACCTTGGGGGAGGGTAACAGGGGGGTGAGAGGCCCCTGGAGCCTGGGGCTGGGAGGAAAGCCCCCACCCAGACAGAAAGCTAGGCAGACCCCAGCGCACCTGTTGGGGGAAGGGGAGACGCAGGAGACCAAAGCCCAGCCCGGGCTGGAAGCCACCTCCAGAGGCCATGGGGACCACCTCCCTGCCTTTGGTAGAGCCAGAAAGAACAGCCTGATCCTGCTCCAGGGACACCTCTGAAACTCCTCTGGGCCCATGAGATTGCCAGGAAGTCCTTCTTGAAGCTAACCTAAATCCACATGCTGCAGTTGCAGCCCACGTCTCCTTGTTCCCAGCAGGGGCCTATTCCACAGTCCTCACACCCCTGCACAAGCACACCCAAGACCGCACCTGATGTTCAGGATCATACTTAGGGCGCTGGAGTCAGGCAGGGGCCCCGGCTCTGCCACTCGTGAGTGGCCTTTGGCAAATCGGTTCCCCTAGAGCCTCAGTCTTCTCATTTGCAAAATGGCAACGGCAAAGCTGTCTAACACATCACGGAATTATTGTAAGAGTTAAACAAAGCCAGTCATGGAAAAACACCTAGCACAAGGCTGGGCAGGCAGCAAGATTGAAATTGACGCCAGACGTAACTATGAATATGGGGCCGGGGGCAGTGGCTCGTGCCTGTGGTCCCGCTATTCCAGAGGCTGAGGCAGGAGGATTGCTTGAGCTGAGTTCAAGGCTGCAGTGAGTTATGATCACACCAGTGCGCTCCAGCCTAGACAACAGAGAGAAACCCTGTCTCAAAAAATTAAAAGCAAAAAATAAGAAATCATGATTACTGTAGGATTGTTGTTGGGATTCAGTGAGATAAAATACACCAGGCGCTGAGCATGCCAGCATGAGCTTCCCCAGGAGACAAAGGGACAGTTTCACCTCCCTCAGGAATTTATATGAGAAACACAAAGGCATATAAATAAGTAAATGGATAGGGCCATACGTAAATAAATAGAAGACAGTTAATGAAGCTGCATTATTTGTTGAATAGAAAGTGCTGAGCCCGAGGCCTGGCAAAGAGTAAGTGCTCAATTAACCGTAGCTAGAATTGCCATCACACCGTTACGGGCCTTACCTCTTCCTTGGCTCTGCTCTCAGTCGGTAGAATGAGGTCGTGGGTTGCATCTGTGGTTTCTAACGCATCGTAGCTGGGCTGCAGGTGGTTGGGGGGACCTGAGAGGCACATGGCTTGGTGTTAACATGATCTCCTCTGTTCTTACAGAGAGCTGTGCATGACGCCCATCATCTTTCTGTCCTTGCTGGAGATGGGTCAACTCTGGAAATCAAATATTTGCCACTAAAAAGCTTGCCCTTCCCCTCCTCTCCTTCCTCCCTCTCCTCCCTTTCCTCCTCTTCTCCTTCCTGTTCCTCCTCCCCTTCCTCCTCCCCCTAACTCTGACTCCATCTTTGTCGCACACAACAAGCCTGCCATTTCCCCCGACTAGGGTGCCTGTGCCGTCCTGCGGGTGGGGAGCACTGGACTTTGGTCCTCCAAGAACCACGTGTTATCCTGGAAATCATGTCTAGCAAGCCCTTAATCCACTCCAACCCGGAGAAGGCAGAACCAGCAGCCATATTCCAGCCTCACCCCTCTCCTCTCTTGCCTCCTCCCTTCCTTGGGCTGTGGAGTTCCGTGTCCACAGCTCTCCTCATCCTCCTTCTAAGGGTGCTGGAGCCAGGGCTGAGGTGGCTGCAGGGGAGGACAGGGGTCTCTCCTGTCCTGGTTCTAAACTCCCACAGAAAGAGCCAGAGAAGAGGCCACAGGGGATGTTAAGAGCAAAGAATCAGGCCGGGTGTGGTGACTAATGCCTGCAATCCCAGCATTTTGGGAGGCTGAGGCAGGAGGATGGACTGAGTCCAGGAGTTTGAGACCAGCCTGGGCAACAAAGCGAGACTCTGTCTCTACACAAAATACAATAGAAAATTAGCCAGGCATAGTGGCGTGCACCTGTAGTCCCAGCTACTCAGGAGACTGAACTCATAGGATCACCTGAGCCTGGGAAGTGGAGGCTGCAGTGAGCCAAGACTGCACCACCTGGACAACCAGAGTAAGACCCTATCTCAAAGAGTAAAAAAAGAGAAAAGAATCCGGAGTCACGTGAGCATCCTGGGTCTGGCATTGGCTGCTGCGTGCCCTCAGGCAAGTGAGTTCACACCTTTATGAGTCTCGGATATGCCACCTGCAAAATGGGCAGCAAATGAAAGCTACCTCCTTGGGTGGTGTCAGGATTTAAATCATGTGAAATGCTTAGGAAGTCCTAAATGCTCAAAGTCCTTCCAGAAACTTCCAAGGCTCTGCACATACTGTCCTGGGTTCTCCCGCCTCTTCCCTCCCTGCTGTTTCTCGCATGCCCCTGCCAGCCTCCGGGCACCTGCACCTGCTGTTCCCTCTGCCTGGACAGCACTCCCTGCCAATCTGCTAGAACATTCCTCCCAGGCTGTGACAAGCCCTTCCTTTAAGGAGCTTCCCTGACAACTTTCCCACCCCTGTCCCCCTCCTCCCCCAGGACAGCTCTTGCAGTGAGGCTCCTTCAGGCCCCCGGTACCACAAGGCCCTCAATCCTCCATCCTTAGCGCCATGATTGGGTCACTATGTTTTCCCCCACCAGACCCTAACCCCTCTGCACAGGGTGACCTCCTTCTTGTTCGCCTGTGCGTCCCTGGCCGTTTGTTGAAAAATAAATAAACCTCTTTCCACCAGTATGCCAGAATAAAGAATTGAGCTTCAGGACCCACAGAGTTGAAGAGCTCAGGCTTGGAACAAAGTTACCTGGGCTCAAATTCATCCTCTGTCCCCTCCTAGCTGGGTGGGCCTGGACAGGCACTGTGCTCTCTGTGGAACGAGAGAGTTGTGGTAAAGTGCTGAGGCTCGGGCCTGGCGCAACATCGGAGAGCGTCTCTCCTCATCTGTGCAGCGGGCCACCGTGGGGATGGACAAGGTAGATGTCAACTCCAGGACAGGTGAAAGCTCACTGCTCTGGGGGTGACCCAATACCCCCATGCCCAGTCCTTCCCCAGCAATGTCCTCTTGCCCTGGACAGGAGAGATGGGGCTCTCTGGAGGTGAGCTCTGGGCTCCAGCTGTGCTGTGTCCACCTTCTAGGAACTCACAGTCAGGATGGGGACAGACGTCCCATCCCCTGTGGTCAGCTCAGCCAAGGTAATAGTAGCATAGGGACCATTGCAGGGACATCTGTTTGTCCTCAGATTTGGGGAATCCGAGAAGTCCTCCCAGAACAGGAGCTGGGCCCTGGAGGAAGATGTGCTCTCTGTGCAGGGAGGTCAGCATTTCTCCCCAGGGAGGAGCAGCCCCAAGGAGCCAAAGCCAAGCCCTGGGAAAGGGAAGAGGACAGGTGGGTCCGGTGGAGAGCTGTAGGGAGAGGGAAAGCTGGGAGGACAGAGGAGTGTCGGAACCTGCGGCACTGTCTTGTTCTCTCAGCAGTTCCATCTGCATCACAGAAAATCACTGTCATGGTTCTCCAGCAACAGCTTGCAAAGCAGTCTCTCTCTCTTTCTCTCTCTCTCTCTCTGTCTCTCTCTCTCTCCCTCTCTCTATTCAAAAAACATACAAAAAAACTAGCTGGGCATGGTGGTGCATGCCTGTAGTCTCAGTTACTTGGGATACTGAGCTCAGAGGATCACCTGAGCTTGGGAGGTCGAGGCTGCAGTGAGCCAAGATTGCACCACCCGGGCAACTGTCTCTCTCTCTCTGTCTCTCTCTCTCTCCCCGCCCCCCTCTCCCCTCCCCGCCCCCCATACACATTTCCTTTTAGTTTGGTGAGATTTGATGGAGAAGTAATCATGATTAACCTCGGGGTCAGAGTGGAGTCTTCCTTCCTCTCCACAGCGTCAAGCCCCTCTGTCCCCACCTATTGGCCACAGCACTGAACCCGCGTTTGCACCGTCCCCAACCCCTCCCCCACCCCCCACTCCCGTGGCATTATTTACTTAATTGTACTTAAAGACACAGGCCCCTCTGCAGCCTGCCTCCTTCTCACAGTGTGTGCAGCCCCCTCAAACATTCCCGTCTCGGAGCCACACTCTGCATCGTAGGGGAAGAAAACCGGAATCTTTTTCCTGGGAGACCAGGGAAGAAATGAGTTCTGAGAGGGGATGGGACGTATTGGAGAGTCCATGGGCAGTGAGCAGAACCCAGAGCTGGAACCCACATCCTGTGCCCCAGCACAGGAACAGATACAGTAACTACAGTATTAGCATTGGTATCTAGATTAGCATTCATGGTACTTGAAGAGATAACGGTAACTTGCGCAAGGTCACCTGAGCTGGGATTTGAACCCGAACATGAGCATAGAGCTAGTGCTCCTTCGGCAACACCCTCTACCTCTTCAGAGGGATGGTCTAGACCCTTCATAGCCAGGCACGCACCAGTCTTACCACTTGCTTCCTACCTTCCTCCCCAGCAGGTGCTGCCGTTCACCTGGGCGGGCCTTGGGGTCCCTCTGCAAAGATGCCAAGCTCTCTGAAGCCTAGATGCTTTTATGTGCTCTTCCTTGTGTCTGAGATGCCCTAGGAATGCCTGTTTTTGGAAACTGAGCAGGTGTCACCACCTCTGGGAAGACTTCTGGAGCTCTCTCGAATCTTCCTGGTACAGATCCAGGTGGGGCTGGAAATATGGGCTGCCTGTGCTCACTCTGTAGCCATCCACCTGTGATGGAACCGCCTGCCGCTTGTCCACCTCTCCCTCCAGGCCGGCCGCTTTGGTAGGAGATGCGTGGAGCATATTGGCTGGGAGAAGAGCTTTTGGAGACAGTCTCCAGTTAGTTCTAGCTACATAACAAATCATCCCAAAACTTAGTGCCTAAAACCACAATCATTTTGTTATTATCTCTCTTGGTCCCAAGAGTTGACTGGGCTCAGCTGGGTGGTTTTGCTTATGGTCTTTCATGCAGCCACAGGTGGATGGAGGCTGGAATGGAGTCACCTCAAAGGCTCCTTCACTCACATGTCTGGTGGCTGAGTCAGGCTCTCTGCTGGGACCTCACCCGAGGCTGTCAGCTGAAGCACCTCCACGTGGCCTGTCACTAGTTCCTCTGCATGGGCTAAATTGGGCTTCCTCACAGTATGGTGGCTGGATTCCAAGAGTGAGCATCCCAAGAAAACCAAGCAGAAGTGGATTACTTTCCTAGGGCCTAGCTTTTGGTGTCACATAATGTCATTTTTGGTTTAGCATACTCCATCAGTCAAGGCAGTCAAAAATGCCAAGTTCAAAGGGAGGGGACATAGATCCTACCACTCTGTGGGAGAAGGTCGAGGTCACATTATAAGGATGGTGGCCATCTTTAAAATACAGTCAGACTGACCTAGGGTGATACCTTGCCACCATCACCTACTCTGTTTCTTCATTTGTAAGACAAAAAGTTATTAATACTACCTATATCATTGGAGTCTCATAAAAGGAAAGTGAAAAAATACATGTACAGCCCCTGGCCCTACTGCTGTATATATAAGCACTCAACAAGTTATAAACAAGATGACGATTATTCCTGTGTTTATAACAACTAACGCAGTAGACAAAGCATGCACACAGTGAGCACTCAATGACTGTTTCTTGGATGTGTGAATGCCACAGTAAAAATATTGGACCTCTTGGAGTTTCCCAGAAATAAGCATATATTTTTTTGAGACAGTCTTGCTCTGTCGCCCAGGCTGGAGTGCAGTGATGTGATCTCAGCTCACTGCAGCCTCTGCTTCCCAGGTTCAAGCAATTCTCCTGCCTCAGCCTCCCAAGTAGCTGGGATTACAGGTGTGCACCACGCCCAGTTCATTTTTTTTGTACTTTTAGTAGAGACCGGGTTTCACCATGTTGGCCAGGCAGGTCTTGAACTGCTGACCTCAAGTGATCCTCCCACCTAGGCCTCCCAAAATGCTGGGATTACAGGCATAAGCCACCACACCTAGCCTATTATTTCTCTTTTTACAAGATGTTTTAAACAAACAAAAAAATCAAAGAGCAAACAAAATGAAATTCTTACACACTTCCACCCAGCTTTATCAAACTTTCACATTTTGCCATATTTCACTTAATTTTTTTAACCATTATAGATACGTTAAAAGCATTACTCTCCCTTTGTTTCCTATAGGAAAGGGAACACCTCAATGTGGTATTTAAAACTGATTTGAGCAGTTTGTAATATTTTTTTACATTTGTCTGTATGCCCAGGTTTTGTTTGCTTTTAAATTTTATGTGAAGTGATACCATATTGAGGGTATTTTCTTCCTTTTTTCTTCAACATTATGCTTTTTAAGATTTATTCATGATAAAACTGACTCCTAGAGCTTACTTGCTAACTGCTGCATATCTTTCTATTGCCTGTGTATGATATAATTCATTAGTCCACTCTTCAACTGATGCACATTTAGGGTGTTTCTAGTTTTTACACTTTAATAATCAATGCTGCAATCAACAACCTTGAATGTTTTGTATGTGTGACATTTCTCAGAATCTAGAGAAACAATCGGTGGGTTACAGGAGTGCATGCATCTTCGGTATTCCTAAATAGTCCTAAATTATTCTCCAAAGTAGTTCTACCCATTCATACTCCCACCTGTGGAGTATAAATATTTCCCTGGCACCACCTCTCCCAACACTAGATATTGATGTCACTTCTATTTTTGCCAATCTGATGGGAGAGAAATTGTGTCTCATTATTTGAGTCTGCCTTCCAATGTGACTGAGCCTCTTTTTGATGCTGTTAACAGTGTGGGGTTCTTCTCAGAACTGCCTGTTCCTATCTGCTGTCTATTTCTCTATCGAGTTGTTTGGCTTTTTACCTTACCTGTTTGTACACTGAATACTAACCCAGAAACAGTTGTATATCTGCTAAGTATCTTTTCCAGTCTATAGCTTATTTTTCACTTTGACTATGGTGGTTTGGTTGCATAAGCATTTTAATTATTAATGTATCACTTTTCCTTTCTTGTTTTTGCTTATTGTGAATAGTTTAGAAAATCCATCTCTACCTCCTGAGATCAGAAAATTAATTTGTCTAATTGTAAGAAAGTTTTGCTTTTTTATATTTAAGTTCTTTAACCTTCTGGAGTTGTGTGTGTATGGGGTGTGTGTGTATGCGTGTGTGTGTGTGTGTGTGTGTGTGTGTAGTGTGAGGTAGGGATTCATATTTTGTTTCCTATATATAAACAATTCATGCCGGGAGTGGTTGTTCACACCTGTAATCCCAGCACTTTGAGAAGCTGAGGTGGGAGGATCGCTTGAGCCCGAGTTTGAGATCAGCCTGAGCAGCATACAGAGACCCTATGTCTACCCTCACCCCTTGCCAAAAAAGAAAGAAAGAAACACCATTCAGTGAATGGTCCATTTGGTTGAATTGAAGTTCAGATGGTGAACAGACATCCCATGATTTTGAATGTCTCCTCTGTCAACTTCAAGACCATGCCTGTTTTTGGACTCTCTCTTGTGTCCCAGTCTCTCACTGGAAACTTCTTTTGCCTCTCATTAGTGACTAGTGATGCTGCCTCATTTTCTCAAGCTCTTATTTTTTCCAATTCTAAAATATGAGGCCTGAGTTTGATGCCCAGCTTGGCCACTAATGTGCCACATCACCTTGGGCCCACTCCTTCCTCCCTGAGCCTTTGCTCCATCTGTGAACAACAGGAGGTGGTCAGCCAGGTCATTGAGGGTGGACGGCTGTGGTGTTGGAGCTTGGTTCTCTCTCACTGAGCCCTTCACTCTCCAAAACACACATCTCCACAATTATGGTGGCCAACTCTTCTGGTTTGCCTGGGACTGAGTAGTTTCCTGGGACATGGGACTTTCAGTGCTAAAATCAGGGCAGTCCCAGAAAAACCAAGACCAGTTGGTCACCCTATTAAATGGCTCTTGTCCTGCACCCACTAGATAAGCTCCATCTAAACAGGATGAATTTTGCATATCACCATCCTCAGTACCCAGAATGGTGCTGGCAAACTGTAGGTGTCTAATGAGTGATTTCTGAATGAAAAGGTTTTTGGATGAATTAATGAGCATCCACACTATCCTCTGCTACCTCCCTGGTCAAAGCCACCATCGTGACCACCTCCCAGCTTGCCTCCCAGCTTCTGTTCTTAGCAGACTTGGTCTCTTCATCCAACAGCATAGAAGCCAGAATTTTTATAATTCCTCTACTCAAGATCTTCCAAAGGCTTCCCAGTTGATATGGCTTGGCTGTGTCCCCACCCAAATCTCATCTTAAATTGTAGCTCCGATAATTCCCACGTGTTATGGGAGGGACCCAGTGGGAGATAACTGAATCACAGGGGTGGTTTCCCCCATACTGTTCTCATGGTAGTGAATATATCTCATGAGAGCTGATTATTTTTTTACAGGGTTTCCCTTTTCACTTGGCTGTCATTTTCCTTTCACCTTCTGCCATGATCAGGAGGCCTCCCCAGCCACGTGGAACTGTGGGTCCATTAAACCTCTTTTTCTTTATAAATTACTCAGTGTCTGGTATGTCTTTATCAGCAGTGTGAAAACAGACTAATATACTAATCTCAATATCCATGCCTAAAAGAGTTCCTCTACCCCCATTACCTCTCTAACATTGACACGAACAGTGTTGCTTATTCACACTAACAATGCTGGCTCTTTTGCTAGTCTTCGAATTCTCCAAGTATGTTCCTACCTCAGGGCCTTTGCACTGGCTGCTCTGTCTTCCTGGCACATTCCTCCAGATAACCATGTGGCTTGCTCCTTCCTCAAATGTCACTATATAATATTGCAATTCCACACCCAACATCTCTTATCTTTTTCCTGGTTTGTTTCTCTCCTTGGTGTTTACAACCATCACACACACTACACATTTCACTTATTTATCTTGCTCACTGTCTCTCTCCCTGGGACATCAGTGCCACGAAGACTGGAATTTGTGTCTGTCTTGTCGTGTTCACCCCTGTGTCCCCAGCACCTGCACACTGGAGCCAGACACTAGTGGGCCTAATAAGTCATTTGGCACCTTCCAATGTAGGATAAATGCCTAAACTCAGCAGGGAAAGTGCGGTCTGGGAGGAACTCTCAAGGCTTCAGGAGCAGAGCATCTCTATGAACGAGGCCTGGGAGTGGGAATCCACACCTACGGCTCAGGGAGCAGAACATGAAGCAGGGCGAGGAAGGTCAATGTGCACCATGTGATGCCGCCACTCAGTCTGCACCTGTCCTTTCTGCAGCTGCCCCTCAATGAAGTAGAGAGGTCTTTTCTTCTTTTCCTTTCCTCCAAAGCCAATCTTTCTATTGATTTCTCCACCTCCACCTCCAGCTGTAGTCAGTGGGCGTTGGGAGAGACTGAACGTGTCAGTTTTGCTTAAGAGTTCCCAGCCCCCATCTCAGACAGCCACCAGCTGTCACATCAGGCTGCAGGGACCTGGCTGCCTGGCTGCCATGGGGCTCCAGAGAGAAACAAACCAATCCCCCTCTTCCTCTGTCACTCCCTGGGGGACTAGGTGGGTCAGTCATTCATGCCTTCAGCATTGTATGGGTGCCTAGTGTTTGCCAGGCCCCATTCTCAAGTTGAATTACTGGATGGTTCATTCAACTAAGATTTAATGAGCACCTACTATGTGATAGGTACTGTTCTAGGTAGGATACAGCTGTGAGCGACAGATGAAAATTCTCTACCTTTGTAAATGGAAGACAAGGAGAAAAATTAGCAAACTATGTATAGCAATGGGTCACATGGGGGTAGAGGATAAAAACAAAAATAATACAGAGTGGAGGGGTAGTGAGTATTGAGGTAGGAAAGCTACAATTTTAAGCGGGGTGTCAGGGTGACATTTGAAGCAAAGGTAACATTTGAACGAAGACTTGGGGGAGGTGAGAGAGGGCGGAAGTTGTTCGAAGAAGGTGAGGGAGTCAGCTATTGGCAATCTGGCAGAAGACAGTCCATACCAGGAAGCGGCAGCTGCAAAGTTCTGGAAAAAGCAAAGGGATCAGTGTCCCTGGGGTGGAGTGAGTGACAAAGCAGAGAAAGTGGGTGACAAGCCAGAGAGGTAAGAGGCAAAATCCTGAAGGGCCTCCTATGCCCTGGTGAGGACTTTGGCTTTCCCTATGCAATGAGATGCGAGACATTAGAGGTTTCTGAGTAGGAAGCAACACTCTTTGACAAGTTATAACTGGATCATTCTGGCTGCTGTGAAGAGAATAGACTGAAGGAAGGGAAGGGAAGAGGCAAGGCTACCTTTTGTTCTCTCCACTCCCTTACTGGCAGACATTCTGCCTTAATTTGTAGACAGCAGTGTTGTCCCGTGATGAAATGGGCTACCTGGAGAGAAACTGAGTTCCTTGCCATGGGAGGTATACAAGCAGAGCCTGATGCCCTGTCAGGGATGAAGTAGAGGACATTCTGTGAGTGGGCAAGTGGGAAAACCAGAGGAGCCTAAAGTGACCCCTAGACTTCCTCTGCATTCTGAGATTTTAAAGAGAGAGCTTAGGTTTTCTGAATTTCGTATCCTTCCTCCCCCCAACTCTCCCACCCCCACTGCCACCTAGATTCTGACGTAGGTCAGAATCTTCTTTAGTTGCAAGTGACAAGAACTCACATCAGATTGATTTGAGCACATAGGGAAGTTGATTGGATCACAAAATCGAAAAGGCCAGGCTTCAGCCGCAGCTGGACCAAGGAACCCCACTGCGGTCATTTGGAATCTGTTTTTCTCCACCATGTGGCTCTGCTTTCTTCACTGTTAGACTTGAAGGCTCTCTTTGCATGGTGGCAAGAAGCAAACCAAGAGAAAAAAAATAAAAACAAAAACACTTCTTTACCAGCAAAAGTACCAGCGTGGAATCTCATTGGCCTAGCTGAGTCATGTGCACATTCTTTAACCAATCAGCACAGGCAGAGGTGTGGAGTGTTCTGATTGCCTGGGGCTGGTCTCAAGTCCCTGGAGCTGAGGGGAGAGGGGCAGCCCCGCCCGAGTCATGGAGGTGAGTAAAGAGGAAGGAGATTCCTCCAGGGAAGATGACAGGGAACCACAGGAGAAGAAGGTGTGGTTGATCGCAGACCACCTCTGACCAATGGAGGGGCAGCAGGACAGCCTGAATTACTCCCGTGTAGCTTTGCAATTACTAGTTTTCCTGAATCGGAACCCAGGAGCTCACAGAACTTGGTCAAGGGCAAGTACATTTGAACAGCACAGTTATAGTTGTTTGCAAACGAAGTCTGGACCATAAACATAAAACTTTCCAAAGGCTGTGCTCAGCCATCAACCCCAAGGCCATCTGGACACTGCCATGCCTGAACCCACTGGAAACAACATAAAAGCAACAGCAAGAGTTTGCTTAGCAGAGGAGGGTGCTCTGAGTCCCACAAGCTGCAAAGCCAGTGATGTCTCACAAAAAAACCATACCTGCCCTGCCAAGATGGGCTCCAGAGGTCATGAGACTCATCCCCTTGCCTCCAAGGAGGGCTGGAAGACAAAAGTCAAGCCATATGGATCCATCTTGGGGGATCTGGCTTAGAAACATCAGACAGACTTGTCTTCAGCAAACTGGGATTTTAACAGTGAAAATTTGTTGTGAAAATGCCAGAGAGAGTAATCAGCAGCAGTCTCTCAAACGCAAGATTTCTGCCCCTTGCGGGATTTCTTCCTCTTTCTCAGTACCACATTTCTTTAGGTGGTTGATGTTCTGGGCGCCAGGCAGCTCAGAGCCTCAGGAGAGCCCAGAAAATGTGTCCTGTAATGAGAGATTGAAAGAATTCGTGGAAAGACCAAATCAGCACATCTTTGTAGTTTTAAGCTACAGTTTTAAAGTCAAGAGAAGTAGGTGTGTCCATTGTTTGGGCTGCTATACACTGGATGGCTTATAAACAACATAAATTTAATTCTCACAATTCTGGAGGCGGGAGTCCAAGGTAAAGGTGCTATCAGATTTGGTATCTGGTGAGGGCCCACTTTCTGGTTCACTGATGGCCCTTTCTAGCTGTGGAAAATGCCAAGGATCTCTCTGGGGACTTTTTTGTAAGGGCGCTAATTCCATTCACAAGGGCTCCATCCCCATGACCTACTCACCCCACAAAGGGCTGACTTTCTAAGTTGGTGGTTAAGTTTCAAGGTATGAATTTCGGGGGGATGCAAACATTTAATCCACAGCAGTGTGTCAGAGCACTGGCTCTTCAGTCTGTGCAACCTTGAGTACGTTACTAAACCTCTCGGAGCCTCCATTCTCTGACCTTTACAAGGAAGCTACTCAATATTGTTAGTCATCAGGGGAAATGCAAATTAAAACTGCAGTGACAGACTATTACGAGCCCACTAAAATCGAGGACTGACAACACCAAGTGTTGACAAGGATGTGGAGCAACTTCAACAATTCATCATTTAGTGAAGAGTGAATTTGATACACACTGGTTTCTAATTCTGTCACCTGTTAAGGCTGGTGGGAACGTAAAATGATATGATCACTTTGGAAATTTCTGTGACAATTTTTTTTAGTAAAAACCAATCCAACACTTACCCTATGATTCAACACTTCCACTCCTAGGTATTTACCCAAGATAAATAAAAACACATGTCTGCAAAAAGATTTGTATAAAATACAGCAAGCCAGGCACAGTGGCTCACACCTGTAATCCCAACACTTTGGGAGGCTGAGGCCAGGAGATTGAGACCAGCCTGGTCAGCATAGTAAAACCCCATTTCTAAGAAAAATACAAAATTTGGTTTGGCGTGGTGGCACATGCCTGTAATCCCAGCTACTCAGGAGGCTGAGGCAGGAGAATCACCTGAACCCCAGAGGTAGCGCTTGCAGTGAACCAAGATCGCACCATTGCACTCCACCCTGGGCAACAGAGTAAGACTCTGTCTCAAACAAAAAAAAATGCTCATAGCAGTTGTATTCTTGATAGCCCCAAACTTGAAACAGCCCAGATATCTCCCAACAGGTCAATAAATAAACAAATTGTGACATTGTCCAGACAACAGACACTACCCAGCAATAAAAAGAAACAAACTCTTCCATTTATTTATCTATTTATTTATTTTTACAGATACTAATCTTTGTACCTATTTATGGGGTACAGATGATATTTTGCATAGAATGTGTAATGATCAAGTCTGGGCACTTGGGGTGTGTATCACCTTGACTACTTACCATTTCTACATGCTGAGAATATTTCAAGTCCTCTCTTCTGGCTACTGTGCAATATACAATACATTGTTGTTAACTATACTCAGCCTACTCTACTATCAAACGTTAGAAGTTATTCCTTCTGTCTAACTGTATATTGGTACCCATTAACCAGCCTCTCTATATCTTCTACCCACACACCTTTCCCAGCCTCTGTTATCTATCGTACTACTCTCTCCCTTCATTAGATCAAGTGTTTTAGTTCCACTTATAAGCAAGAACATGTGATATTTGTCTTTCCATGCCTGGCTTATGTCACCTAACATAATGACTTCCAGCTTCATCCATGTTGCTGCAAACGACATGATTTCATTCTTTTTTTTTTTTTTTTAGAGGAAGTCTTGCTCTGTCACGCAGTCTGGAGTACAGCGGCATGATCTTGGCTCACTGCAACCTCCGCCTCCTGGGTTCAAGCAATTCTCCTGCCTCAGCCTCCCAAGTAGCTGGGATTACAGGCACCCACCACCATGCCAGGCTAATTTTTTTTGTATTTTTAGTAAAGATGGGGTTTCACCATGTTGGCCAGGATGCTTTTGAACTCCTGACCTCAAGTGATCTGCCCACCTTGGCCTCCCAAAGTGCTAGGATTACAGGCATGAGCCACTGTGCCTGACCAATTTCATTCTCGTTTATGGCTAAATAATATTCCATATTGTGTATTTATATTGTGTATTTATACCACATTTTCTTCATTTATCCACTGATAGACACTTAGGTTGATTCCACATCTTTACCACTGTAAATGGTGCTGCAGTAAACATGGGAGGGCAGGTATCCTGTTGATAAACTGATTTCTTTTTCTTTGGATAAATGTCCAGTAGTGGGATTGCTGGATCATGTGATAATTCTACGTTTAGTTTTTTGAAAAATCTCTATACTGTTTTCCATAGTATCTGTACTAATTCACATCCCGACCAACAGTGTATTTTCTGTATCCTTTTCTCTGTATCCTCACCAGCATCTCTTGTTGTTGTTTGCCTTTTTAACAATTGCCTTTCTAACTGGCATAAGACAATATCTTATTGTGGCTTTGCTTTGTGTTTCTCTGATTAGTGATGTTGAGTATTTTTCATATACCCGTTAGCCATTTGTATGTCTTCTTTTGAAAAATATCTATTCATGTCCTTTGCCCACGTTTTAATGGAATTTTTTTTTTTTTTTTTACTGTTGAGTAGTTCCCTTTAAAACAAACTGGTAATAAACATAACACGTGGATGAATCTCCAAGTTTTATGCTGAGTGAAATCCATACACAAAGGGTCCATTTGTGCAATTCCACTTATATGAAGTTTTACAATAACCAAACTAATCTGTGATGGTTAAAAAACAAAAAAAGTAGAAACAGTGTTGCCTCTGGATGTTGGGGATTGATTGGGAAGGGAATTAGCGTATTTTCTAGGGAGATGGAAATTAATTCTATATCATCATATGGATGTGCATTGCTCAAGTGCAGGTGTTTGTCAAAACTCATCGAATGGTACACTTAAGGTCTGTGCTTTCTGCCGTTTGTGAGTTTTACCTTACAAAAGGAACCCTAACCAAATACTGCATTTCAATTAAAGAGAGACGTGCTCGAGTAGTTAGGAAGAAATGTACAGATGTCTATAGCTTTCCTTGAATTGCATAAAAAATAGATGGGCTGATAGATGGATAGAGGGAGGGGTAAGTGAGTCAGTCTGGAATAACGAGAGTATTGAAAAACAATGGTAGAATCTAGGTGGCAAATATATGGATATTCACTGAAAAACTTTTCCGCCTTTATGTTCGAAACTTCATCATGAAATGTTGGGGACCTGCCTCACCAGGCTGATGTGAAGAGCTCGTGTGATGAAGCCAGCACAGTGACCATTCCAGAGAGGACACTTGACACATGGCAGCCATAATTACGATCAGTAGGGATATGTGGAAATAGGAGTGAGGGCATGCGAGATACGGCAAGACCCAGGTCGGCAAATCTTTCCTACTTTTACTATTTTAATTGTCTAATCTTTTAGAGTTGCTAATACCTGCATGTGGTACAAAATTTCAAACATACAAATGTGTACCAAGCATGACAACTCTCCCTCCCTCCTCTGTCCCCCAGTTACCTAATCCCATCCCAGAGTTTTCCTGTTTCTTCCCAGGGATATTCTATACTATATATGCAATTATATGTGTATATATATTTTCCTTTTGTCATAAATGCATGCTATAGACTCTTCTAGCATTTTTTAAATTGAATATATCCTGCTGATTCTTCTATATTCACACATTTGACCTGTCATTCTTTTATATGCCTGCATAGTATTCCGTTGGGTGGATCCATCATAGTTTTTTTGCTCAGTCCCATATTGATGGACGGTTTGTCAAAGCTTTTGAATGCTGCCATGGTCTTAAAGAGTTGGGAACCAAGCCTAGCAACTCTCAGTGAATGAGCTGAAGAGTAGGGGATTCTCTGGTCAAAACCCACAGCGCTTCATTAAGTCTTTGGGCTTCCTCACTCCAGCTTTTATTAAATTATCCCAATTTGTCCTTTCAAATAGATGTCTTTTCTTAAGTAGTGATTTACCACAATTAAGCCCCCCAAAATTAAATTAAGTGAATTACGTCTCTTAGGTTGGGTGTCTGCGGGAACCAAGGTTGGGCGCAGTAATGGTCCAAATGCTATTAAAAGCAAAGGCAGGAGACTGTGCGTGGACTTAGAAGGGAAAATTCATAGCTCCGCTGATACGCCATGATAAATAATTATGAGTTATTAATTTTAAATTACATCTTTAATGCATTGCATGATTTTAATTCCCCCTACAGTATTAATATCGGACTGGCTTTGATTAATTTAAAGCAGAACAGAAAGGTGCCAATTAAGAGAGCTAGCTGGGAACTTTGAGGTGTTTATATCTGTCTCTCGATAGCCCCCATGGTGGGGGGCAAGGTCATTCCTCAAGGGAAGCTGGCGATTACCCACAGCAACCCTGGATGGGAGGTGTCAAGAAGAGTGGGAGATGGATGTTAACCCTTTTAGTGTCTTCGAGTGCTAGAGAGGAAAAAGAGAAGGTTGGAAAAATGAAAGAGCTGATGCAAGCTCCAAAGTCTTTAATGAGCCAGGAGATAGGCTGGGATGGGGCTGGGCATCCTGCATGGCCTCGAGGCGGAATCAGGGAGCAGGACTCTTGGGTTCCAGGATTCACTCTGTCCCTTAGGGCCTTGGCTTTGACCTGTCTATGCCTTCCTGGAGTCTCAAGACTTGGACAAAAGGAGTGACACTTGGTGACTATGAAGCAATGAATCCAAGAATTTCCTAACCAGCTGAATGATAACAGGGTTATGCTTGGAACAGCAGACCACTGTAAGAAACAGGCGCATATAGAGAGGCGTTTGGCTGACATTTTGTTTTACATAATAGCTACATATTTACTTTAACGCATGCTAGAAAGAGATACACAACCAGCTCCTTGAACCCATGATTTCATAGATAGGATTGCTTCGGTTGAGGCTAAATTTAAGTTAAAAAAAAAAAATCCAAAACAAAAAGTTCAGCAAAAGCACCGTTGTGTTTGGCATGTGGCCATGGCAAAACAATGCAAACGTTTGTTATGCCGACGATAGCTACGTGACCGAGGTTGATGACTTTCACATGAATGTCATCATAGTCGCGGATGATAGAAACCCCTAGGCTTGGAAAAAGGAGCTGGCACTTGATAAATAAGAAGCAATGAATCAGAGGATTTTCTAGTTAGCTGAATGCTGAGAGGATATTGTCTGGTATAGCCACTTACTATGGTACATATGATAATATGGTACAAATGGAGATGCTTCGGGGTCATCCATGAACTTTTAACATTTTCTTTAATAGTTAAGTGCTTAATGTGTGCCAGCTCACCAAGACTTTTGGTTTCGTGGATAGTATTGCTTAGGTTAAAATTCGGTTTGAGTTTCTTAAAAACAGTGACTTAAAATATTAAGGCATAGTTGTATGTGGTATGCGGCTATGGCAAATAAGTAACTGAGGTTAGCGAATATCAAATTAATGTCACGGCAGCTGCATAGGATAAAAATCCTAGTCAAGGCTCTAAATTAATGACCCTAGATGAGAGTGAGCATAAAAAGAAGTCACCACAAGCCACAGTGTGAATTTATCACCTCTTCTCTTCCATGACAGATTAGCCTCGATATTGCCAAAGCACTTCTCCATTAGGATTCAGTTCTGAAAGTCATCCTGAAGACGGGCAGTGCCTAGAAAAGTTCCTGACTCATGGCAGGTGTCCAGCATGCAATTGTGGAGTGAGGGAAAGAGGCAGGAGGGAGAGAAACAAGAAAAGATGGAGAAAAGGAAGAATGAAGGAGAAGAAAATAGCAGGTGTTCAATCAATGCTAACATGATTATTCCATGCCAAGTGCAGTTTGGAGCACTCGACATGGGTCATCCCATTCAATACTCAAAACAGCCCTATGAAATAAGCATTCTCACTGCTCCCAGTTCACAAGGAGGAAACTGAGGTTCAGAGAGGTGGAGCAACTTGCCTGAGGTCATCCAGCTAGTAGGCAGCAGAATCAGATAGTATTAGTCTCCAGGTTTTATCATCTCAGAGCCTGAGGCACAGAGAGGGCAAGCAACTGACCCAAGGTCACACAGATGGATCCAGAGCTTTAGCTCTTAAACACCAAAGAGCTATACTGCCTCATAAAAGAGACACACATTTTGTAGACGTGAAAAGCCGAGACACAGATTGTGTTAGTCCTAAGGGCACTTAGTGGAGGATTTAACTTGGGTATCGGGGCTCCCTGCACCATGTTCTTGTCATCACAGGTCTACCTGACCCCCATAAACACTGGGGAAGGGTCTTTTCATGGGCCGAGCAGAAGAGGGAGTCTTGCCAAGCACATCACAGTGCTCAGCTGGACATGGGCTCCTCCACCCTGGCTCTGTCCCTCCCAGGCTAGGTTCCTCCACCTGGTGGTCTCCCATAAGCCTCTCTTGTGGCTCCCCACCAGCCCTGAGGGCCTCTGGAAACCCAGCCAGAAACCCCAAGCCCAGTTTCCCAGCAGAGCTACAGAAGCGAGACAATCGCGTTAGGTCCCTGGGGCGGATTTGGCGGCCCCGTCACGCCTTTGAAAGGCAAGCATTCGCTGGGTGGACAGCAGTGAGTGGCTGGAGCTGGTTTCTGTTCAAAGCTCCTTCCTCTAGAGGAATTAAAGATGGATTATAATTCAGAGAGTTAGAGAAGGGTGAATGAAGCCACCTCCCCTCGCAGATAAGATGGTCATGCAGGTGGGACCGTCCGGGTCAAGGGCAGCCGGGATCCAGCGCAGAAACAACAGCAGCAACGACGAAGACAGCTGCTGTCACAGTGCCCCCCCGTGCCCGGCTCCGTGCTCCCTGCTGTAGATCCACAGCTTGCTTTAACTCTCACAGCCACCCCAAAGATAGACATTAATCCCCAGATGAGGAAAGCAAGACACAGAGAGATTAGGCGACCGACTGGGGGCAACCCAGCTAGGTAAAAGGCAGAGCTCAGATTCCACCTCAAGTCTGACACTGTTCTTGCTATTCACTACCTGTCCTCTGACTGCAATGAGTTAATTATTTATACGATTGCTTAAGTTCCGTCTTCCCTGCTGCTTCACGAGATCAAGGCCAAGGTCCACATCTCTTTCATTCCCATTGCATCTCCAGAGTCAGGCAGAGTGCCTAGCAGAGAGTGGGTGCACAGTGAATATTTGCAGAATAAACTTTGAAAGGAAGAAAGGAAGGAGGGAGAGAGGGAAAAAGAAGGAAGAGAGGGAAGGAAGGAGGGAAGGAGGGAGGGAAGGAAGGAAGAAAAGGAAGGAGGGAGGGAGGAGGAAGAAAGGGAGGGAGGGAGGGAGAAAGGAAGAGGGGGGAAAAGAAGGAAAGGAAGGAGAGAGGGAGGAAGGGAGGAAGGAAAAAAGGAGGGTGGGAGGGAGGGAGGGAGGGAAAAGGAAAGGAAGGAGAGAGGGAGGAAAGGAGGAAGGAAGGAAAGGAAAAAGGACAAAAGGAAGGGAGGGAGAAAGGAAGAAGAAAGGGAGGGAATAAGGAGGGAAGAAAAGAAAGAAAGAAGAGAGGAGGTATGGAGGAAGGAAGGAAGGAAAGAAGGGAGGGAGGGCGAGGGTAGGAACCAGAAAGAAGGAAGGAGCGTACATCTCAGTGTCCCCAGCACGCTTGCCCTCACATTTCTGCTTGTCTGCTCTGCAGTGAAAGGCACACTGTGAGGGGAGACGCTGAGCACAGGCACAGAGGCAGGAAGGGTGAGCACATACAAAGAACTCCACATTGTGCGGTGTATATATGATTGAAGAGTGTTGGACAGAGAGGGGGAGAAGAGACTCCCAAATTCTAGTCCCCACTCTGTGACTCGTCATGTGACCTTAGGCAAGTCAGTGTATTCCTCAAATGTGGTCTTTGTTTTCCCATTTCCCTGCCTCACAGGGCTGTTCTGAGAACTAGAGGGGAAATTGCACTTTTCAACGCCAGGGTGATCCAATGACAGTGTTATCCTCCCTGCCCTTGACTCAGATCTAATCAAAGGACAGCTCCCTTCAGCCTGGAGGGGAGAAAGCCATGAGGGTGGGTGCGAGGAGCACAGCTGGGCAGCCGCACGGTTGAATCTTGCTTCTGGAATTCGCTTGCTGTGAGACCTTGAGCAGCAGACTTATTCTCTCTGGGTCTCCGTCTCTAATTTGCAACCGGAGGAAAACGCTAGGCACGCCTCCCTCACAGCGTGTAGTGATGACTCGGTGAGATGAGGCTTACACAGTGCCTGGCCCGTGGTCAGCACTGACTGCACAGGAGCTGCTCTTTGTAATAACGCTTCACGTTAGTGAAATCACCCTGGCAGCCAGGCTGAGGACTGTGGAGGTTCGGAGGGCTTGCTGGAGAAGGTGGGGTCTGGAGAAATGAATGAGTGAATTTGATTTTGAAGAAATGACTTCACTGAAAGCACCAAAGTCAGAATGAAAAAGACATTTGCAAGGGGTAGGAGAGCCTCCAGATTTCAGGATCTTCTACAGGGCAGAAACCATCTTATAAACTTAAACTGTGTGTGTGTGTGTGTGTGTGTGTGTGTGTGTGTGTTTTATCTTGGAAGGTGCAATGCCTCCCTACATATATTAGCTATCTATAGCCTCAGTAATGCTCTGTAACAAACAATCACAAGACCTGCCAGGTGCAGTGACTCATGCCTGTAATCCCAGCACTTTGCGAGGCAAAGGCGGGAGGATCACTTGGGGCCAGGTGTTTGAGACCAGTCTGACAACATACTGAGACCCTGCCTCTACAAAAACATTAAAAAGCTAAAATATCTGTGCAGGGTGGTATGGTCCTGTAGCCCCAGCTACTGGAGAGGCTGAGGTGGAAGATCACTGGAGCCCAGGAGTTCGAGGCTGCAGTGAGCTATGATTGCACCACTGCACTCCAGCCTGGGTGACAAGATGAAACCCTGTCTCTCAAACAAAACCAAACTGCTGTTGTGGTGGTCAGCAGGTGTATTAGTTTGTTCTCATGCTGCTAATAAAGACATACCCAAGACTGGGTAATTTATAAAGAAAAAGAGTTTTCATGGACTCACAGTTCCACATGGCTAGGGAGGCCTCGAAATCATGGCAGAAGGCGAGAGAGGGGCAAAGTCACATTTTACATGGTGGCAGGCAAGAGAGGGAGTGTAGGGGAACTGCCCCTTTTATAAGACCACCAGTTCTTGTGACACTTATTCACAATCATGAGAACAGCAAGGAAAACCAGGCCGCATGACTCAATACCTCCCACCGGGTCCCTCCCATGACATGTAGGGATTATGGGAGCTACAATTCAAGATGAGATTTGGGTGGGGACACAGCCAAACCAGAACAGCAGGCCAGGCAGCTCTGCTGATCGTGACTGGGCTCGCTTATGTGTCTGGGTCAGCTGGCTGATGGCTGCTCTGGGATGGCCTCCACTGGGATGACAAGGGCAGTTTGGCTGTGCCGAACAAGCCTTCATCTCCCAGCAGGTAAGCCTGAGTGTGTCCTCATGGTCCTGCGGAAGGGCAGCGTCAGAGCGAGCCCAATTGCACAAGCCATTTGCAAGCTTCTGCCTGTGTTACTTTTACTAACATCCCATTGGTCAAAGCCAGTTGCATCCCTGTGTCCAGAGTCAGAATGGGTAAAGACGACAAAATTGGTGACAAAGGTGGGTGTGAATGTGGACAGGGATGCATCATGGGGGCCAATTTTGTGATCTAGCCCACCATACTTCAACTAGGAATATAAACCCTTCACTATTCAATATTATAGGAAAACTTTAGAATAAAAGTCTTCCCTCCACATCCAACTCATGACAACTACCGCGATGAGTCTCTTCTGTATCCACCCAGAGATACTCTATGAGTTTACTACATTTTTGTAATTTTGTTTACTTTCTTTATTTTTAATTGTTGCAGGTACATAGTAGGTGGCTATATTTATGGCGTATATGAGGTATTTTGATACAGGCATGCAATGGGTAGTTACCACATCATGGAGTATGGGGCATCTGTCCCCTCAAGCAATTTATTCTTTGTGTTACAAACAATCCACTTATATTATTTTAGTTATTTTAAAATGTCCAATTAGGCTGGGCACGGTGACTCACACCTGCACTCCCAGCCCTCTGAGAGGCTGAGGCAGATGGGTAACTTGAAGTCAGTTCAAGACCAGCCTGGACAACATGGTGAAAGCCCATCTCTACTAAAAATACAAAAAATTACCTGCGTGTGGTGGTACACACCTGTAATCCCAGCTACTTGGGAGGCTGAGGCAGAAGAACTGCTTGAACCCAGGAGGCAAAGGTTGCAGTGAGCCAAGATGGCGCCACTGCACTCCAGCCTGGGCGACAGAGAGAGACTCTGTCTCAAAAACAAACACGAACAAAAGTACAGTTAAAGTAGTATTGACTGTGGTCACCCTGTTGTGATATCCCATACTAGGTCTTATTCATTCTTTCTAGTTTTTTTCTTCGTATCCAGTAACCACCCCCACCTGCCCCCAACCCCCACTGCCCCTCCCAGCCCCACTAGCCATCCATTTGTGTAATTTGTATAATTTTTATGCCTCAGTTGTACCCAGCCCTTTCCCTACTACCCTCTTAAATTAGCACTTGCCACGGTGCCAAGGCTTTGCTGTCATGCGACTTGGGTTCAGGCACCACCTGCTGACAGTGTGACCTTCGGCATGTCATTTTCATTCACTGAGCCTTGGTTTCTTCATCTGTGAAATGGGAATGGCAGTGTGTATCTCGCAGGGGTTATTGGGAGGCTTCAGTACCATCCTACACACGGAGTCCTGGCTATAGTAACCGTCAGATAATTGCTTTGCCATTTTTATCATCATCATCATGGTTGTTTTGTTAACTCATGAAGGCATAATGTCCTCCCCTGGTTTCAAGGCTTCTGGAATTCCCCGTAGGAAACGGCTTTCCTTCCCACGTCTGGGTCCCCGGAGCCAGCTGACCATCTGCCAGGAGGGATTTCTGTTTAACAAGCTCTTGTAATCTTTGCTGTGATCACGACTACCTCCTGGGTCTGTGCGCTCCTCTGGGGCTTGCAGCCTCTTAGGCTAAGCCTCTGATGGAGCTATGAATATCTGAGCACCTGACCCTGCATTTCAATGTGTCCAGCCTGGTTCTTGAGCCTGCGTGTTTCCTGGGGATCCACCCCAGGAAGGCTGTTCTACATTCTCTCTTTCCAGAAACCCCCACCTCCCCAGCACCAGCAATGTTTACTCATTCAGGCCTTTCACTCAGCAAATATTTATTAAACACCTTACTCTACGCCAGGCCCTGTCCTAGACCTACTAGCAAATGTCAGTAACATCTGACCGCTGTTTCTGACTCTCCAAGACATTTCTTCGGCCTGTTGAGAAGACTATGGAAATGCTTGGTCAAAACAGGGTGATTAGACCCAATTTATGGTTACATGGTCAGTTCATTTCCAAGAGTTTGTCTCATGGTCAGTTCATTTCCAAGAGTTTGTCTGTCTTAGGGAACTTTGCACAGGTTCTCTAGAAGCAGAGCCTGTGAAGAGAATTCTTATGCAAGTGATTTATTGAGAGAAGGCTCTTGGGTGACACCTAGAAGGGACCGAGGGATGGGGACAGGGCAGGCAGAGAAGCTACTCGAGAATGGGCTTGCAGGTGCAGTCTTGACTCAGGCTTATCCCCCAGAAAGCTCTGGAGTTTAAATTGTACTTCAGAGTCTGTCCCACTTCAAGGCAAGGGAACAGAGTATCCCCACATGAGTCTGTCATTGGCTATAGGTCACCCCCAAGGCATTTGAGGGAGGCAGATGCAACTCCAAGCCACTTCTAGGAAGGCAGCTCCAAGCATCTAAAGGCAATTCTCCAAGCAAAGCTGCAGGAGTGAAGGCTTCGTTGCAGCACCAGCTGACGGGCAGGCACACTGAACTGCAAAAGAGACCCCACAGCAATGTGCTGGGCCCCTCCCTGCACCTGACATTTCCTCCTGAGCCAATCCCAGGCAATCACATGATTATTGATGACTGTCACCGAGCTGCAGTGAGGTGGCTCCAAGCACAGACTTGGCATCAAAGAAACCTGGTTTCTAATACATCCTTCTCTGTTCACTAGCTGTGTGATGTGGGGTAAGTCACTGCCTCTCTGAGCTTCAGTTTCTTGAAGGGAACCACACCCTCGCTCAGCCCCTCCCCAGGTCCTATCCTGTGTCTCCCCTCCCTTTGTGGTTTTCCTTCCAAGCCCACACCCCAAATAAATCCTATACACCCCATCCCTGTCCCAGGCTTCCCTTCTCCAGGGCCCGACCTAGAACAATCCGCAAAATGACCCCGGAACATTGGCACCGAGACAAGCCCCTATGACAGATGAGAGGGAAGGTCACAAGGCACACGTTTGACCCAGGCCTGTCTCAGAAAATGCCGGGCTTGGCTGACCTCTGTGGAAGCTCATTGCAGCCAAGAGGAGGATACTTAGGAGGTCTGGGGACTGGAGGGGGCCTGGGTCACAAAGACCTTTGCCAGTGAGGGCACACAAGCCGCCTTTTGGGATAATGGGGGCATCAGGTAAGCAGGAAGTTGAGATGGCCGGGAAGGGGCAGTAAAGAGAGCCGGGTGAACCAGGGCAGGTGGCTGTGCCCATCAGGAAGGGAGGAGGAGGACGTCAGCACCTCACCCTTAGGCCTGAGCAGCTGGGGTCCCAGGTGGCTGAGTTACCGCGCCCTCTCACTGGCAGACAGGGCCAGCCTTAACCTCCACTTCAGGGGTACTTGACATTCCAGCAATAATAGGGGACATTGAGGCCTGTTCTCCTCCAGCTCCAGGCAGCTGTCACCAAGATGGCCCGGCTGAGCCAAGGACGTCAGAAACGCTGAAACACGCACCCTGGATGAGCTCAGCGGCTGCTGGCTTGGAAGGTCTCAGCCAGAAAGCAAGGCTCCCTGCATGGCTTCAACTCTCAAACATGATTCGCTGCACCTGGAGAAGGAACGCCAAACACCACTGTGTCCCTGCCTCTCGACAGGCCTGTGTCCGTGACCCCTGCAGGAGGGACACGGCGTGCTTCCATTCTCCCACACCACCCCGCTGCCAGGCAAATAACCCAGCCCCAGCTTGCTTTGTGAACTTGCCAAATCACCCCTTCCCAACATACTTTCTCAGTCTTTCTCCTCTTCCTTGCAAAGGTGTGTATTAAAGGAGATGTCAAGTCATTCATTGGACATAAACTAATTGAGCACCTACTATATGTTGGCTGTGGGCAGTGCATAAGATGATAGGTCCCAGAGCTTAATTGGGGGTGGAAGGTGACGGACCATAAACAAGTAAGCACACAGCTGATGTTGCGGGGTTGGGGTGCAGCTGATAATGGGATTAACCCTCCAGAGGCAGAGCACTTAATTAACTTCTGGGACAAGAGGAGGGAAAGGGAAGGTGAGGTTCCTAAGGGACCAGGTAAAAGGCTCTCATCCCATGATGAGCCAGGACTCAGCCAAGGACATAAAATCTTGGGTTCAATAAATATTGACTGAGCACCCAGTCTGTACCCAGAGCTGTGCTAGGCACTAGAGATACGGACGTGAACAAAACAGACAGCATGTTTGCCCTCCTGCAGCTGCCAGTCTTGTGCGGGAGAGGGACAGATGCCACATGTGCACACAAATAATGTGAAGATGATTAATAGCTGCTGCTGTGTAGGAAGGCTTAGCTTGTGGCAGGAAATGTTAGATACAGGGGGTGGCAGGGCAGAAAACAGGGAGGGTCCCTGCTCTCAGCCAGCAGCTACGTGGTCAAGTTCTATGTGCCAGGTGAGAACAGGGCCTGGGGATGGAAGCCAGAGAAGGCCCTCTCAGAAGCCAGGGAAGTGGCTGCTCACCCGCTTAATTCCTCCATGGATCCCCATTCCCACACCAGAGACTACAAGTCCCCACCCACATCTCAAATATCTGGTCAGATGCACTTCCCACCAGCCCTGTCTGACCTCTTACCTTTCTCCTCATTATTACTGTGGGGGAGGCTTGCTGTAACCCCACCCCCACCCCACTGTCTTCCTCAACCAGTTATCCCTTGGGTACCAGTTTTGATGTCACCTCCCCCAGGAAGCCTTCCCTGCTTACAACATGTGATTAAGTGCTTGTACCCTGAGATTATGGCTCCTCAGTACAGCCCTGGGGCTTGTCGACAAATAGATGGGGTGTACTGGGGAGAAACAGAGTCTGTCTTGTCCACAGCTCAGAGCCAGACACACAGCATGCAATAAATGACTTAGTGATCAAATGAATGAATAGATCCCACTGACATATCTACTGTGGTGCCTAAAATCCCACCATTCACCACTCTTGGAGGTCAGTACACGACAACCCACCAGCAAGCGCTGTTCATTTATCTCCGTGGCTGCATTACGGCTACCACTGAAGAGCGCAGTGGCTGTGACAAAGACCCACGCTACGGCCGCAAAGCCTAAAACATTTACTATCCGTCCCCTCAGAAAAAAGTTCTCCTGCCCCTATGTTAAGAAACCCAATGACCCTGCCTTGAAATTGACTCAGCTTCCTTGTCTGTAAAATGGGCATGATACTAGTGCCTACCTGTTAGGGTTGCTGGGAGCCTAATACAGCACTTAGAACAGTGCCTGGCACTTAGGTTCCTGAGTGTCCATCGTTATCACCATTACTATTTCCGCGGGCCACTCAGTCCATCAGATCAGCTGGAAAAACTCCTCTCAGAGAGATGGGACCCAGGCAGGGAGTGAAGGGCCGGGAAGAAAGAGGTCATGAGATTGTGGGCTCTGGAAAGAGAGGCTGCAGTTTTGTTCACCTCCTCGTGCCCCTCCAAAGCAGGCGTAAGGATCTCCTTGGGAATCAGAGTCCCCCAGTGATGTCGGGGAAGAAGCCTGTGGAGCCTCTGTCCCCTGCCCTTGAGGCCAGGTCTCAGTCTCCCCCACCTTGTCCAGCACACACACACCACTCATACATGTTCACGGCATTCATGCTGGAACGCATACACACTCACACACACGCTTGTGCACCCACTTACATCCACGTGCACACACCATACATACACCAGGACATGCTCTCCACTTACACTCATTCACACACAACCACTGAGACGCTTGCACACCCCCACACCTTTACTCACACACCCGCACTCATGCCCACACTTGAACACACACTCACACACGTGTCCTTCCCGGATCTCCTTCGCCCCACTGCCGTGACTACATACTTGAACACATTTCTTTCCTTTTCCAACGCATCTCTTGGTGAAGACTATTTTTGCAGAGAATGAGACACACAGAGCCAGTGAGAGAGAAGAATTCTGTGTCGGGATCACGCTGGTGTCCCCTGCGGTGACAGGGATTTCATGGTCCCTCTCTGTGGGGCTCACTTTCTCCATGGTTTTCTCAAGCATGTCCACCTATTTGAGTTGGAGGATGCATGTGTCAGAGTGTGTGTGTGCCCATGGGTTCTCATGCTGGGGTACGTACGGGCTCCTCAGCCATGCTCTTTTCTGGGGATTGCAGCCTCTCCTCTGACCACGGCATCCCCGGAGCCCAGCCTGCAGGTGAGGCCATGTGAGGCAGTACGGCACTTAGCCCACGACTCAGAACACAGGCTATATAGGCAGACGGGCCTGGGTTCAAATCCGAGCCCCTCCCTTCACTAAGCTGTGACTTGGAGAAAGTGTCTTCACTTCTCCGGGCCTCAGTCATCTCCTCTGGAAGATAGGGATAATCACAGTACCTCTCCCAGAGAGTGTTAGAAGTAACAGCATGCCAGAACGCTCAGCACAGACCAAGCACCCTCTAAGACCTGGGTAGCTGGAAGCTGGCATGATGACTGAAGCCAAGAGAACTCGGCTCCACCTTGGGCTCACTGTTTGGCAAACCTCACAATCCCCATCTCCCCCACTTGGAAAGCAGGAAGACAAATGCCCTTACGCCGTGTTCGCAGAGGGAGGAAGGTGGTGTTCCTTCACAGCATGGAGTATCCCGGAGGCTGTTTCCCCAAACTCATAGCTGTACCAGCCCCTGACCCCTACCCCAACACGCACCCAACTGGTAAGACTAGGTTAATCCTGAACATTTCCAACAGCCCAGGGTTCAAATCCTGGCCCCTCCTCTCACTGAATTGCGATTTTGAGAAAGTATCTTCACTTCTGTGAGTCTCAGTCATCTCCCCTGCCTTATCGTCTCTACCCCACCCAGGAAGGTAGGGTCGATTTTGGATACGATGCCCACTTTGTAATAATTATTTTTACTTTTATTGATATATAATAGCTGTATGTATTTTTACGGTACATGTCGATCATTTGATACATTTGTATAATCAAATCAGGGTCATTGAGGTATCCACCACCGTGTTTCTCTTTTCTTTACTCCAGGAATATTCAAACTCTTCTCTTCAAGCTATTTTGAAATGTACAATCAATTAATCTTAATGATAGCCACCCTACAGCTCTATTGACCACTGGGTCTTATTTCTGCCATCTAGGTATGTATTCGTACCCATCAAGCTCTTTTCATCCTCCCTCCTCCCCACCCTCCCCAGCCTCTGGTAACCTCCAATCTACTATCTTCATGAGATCCACTATTTTTAGTCCACATGAGTGACAGCATGCAATATTTGTCTTCGTGAGCGTGGCTTGTTTCACTTAACACAATGACCTCCAGTTCCGTCCATGCTGCTGCACGTCCTTTTTCAAGGCTAATATTCTATTGCGTATGTATCCACTACATTTTCTTTATCCATTCATCTATTGATGGGCACTTAGGTTGATTCCATATTTCATCTGCCCATTTTCAAGGTGAGGAAACTGAGACTCGCCCGTGGGGAATTAGTAATGGAGCTGGAACTTGAGCCTACCAAAGAAAGCTTAAGGACGCTCAGCCTCAGACCTTTGTTCTTGTTCTATCCTCTCTGGCTTCACAGCTGGCTCCATCTCACCCTTCAAGTCTCAGTTTAAATGTCACCTCCAAGACAGTCCTTCACTGACAACCCCCAAAATAGCATCTCCGATCCCTATTTATCATGGAATCTCACTTTATTCTCCTCATAGCACCTGTGACTCTGAAATTGTCTCTCTCTCTCCAACTACAACTAGAACATCATCTCACATCTCAATGGTGGCAGAAAATTTTTCTTTCTTGTACTTCCTTAGCAACCTGCTGTTGAATCAAGTTCAACAAGTAATTGTCGAATGAATGAATGCAATATGGTTTTCACATTTTCTCTCTTTCTTCTCTTTCCCCTTTGACCAAATATATTTATTCCTCAGACTGGCTCACTCACTGTGGTCATGAAGCTAAGAGAGAATCCGCGGCCTTATAGAAAACAATTTGGTGGCTCCCCAAAAAGTTAAACATAAAGTCACCGTATGACTCAGTAGTTCCGCTCCTTGCTATGTACACAAAAGAATTGAAAACAGGTGCTCAAGTACATGCATGTGCATGTTCATAGTAGCACTGCTCATACTGGCCATAAGATGGAAACAGCCTAGGTATCCATTCACGGATGAATGGATTAAACAAAATGTGGTCTAGTCACGCTATGGAATATTATTCAGCCATGAAAAGGAACGAAGTTCTGATACATGAGACGAGAGGATGAACCTTGAAAACATCGTAAATGAAAGAAGCCAGACACAAAGCTCACATATTATATGATTCCATTTCTATAAAATATCCAGAATAGGCAAATCCATAGGGGGCAGAAAGCAGATCCATGGCTGCCAGGGCCTGGGGGAAAGGAGGAACAGAGAATGACTGATGCCACTGAATTGTTCACTTCAAAATTGTTACTTTTGTTATGTAATTTCACCTCAATTAAAAAAAAAAAAAAGAATTCCCTGACCCCCATTATCCCCTCCAGACCCAATCACAAGGTTCACTTGTCAGAGCCCCCATGGAAGGCTAAAGTGATCTGGCTTCCAGATCCCCCATCACCTTCGCCACTGAGTCACCCTGGGCAAGGCTCTATAGCTTTCTGAGCCT
The DNA here is from genome assembly GCA_004027835.1 of Alouatta palliata. NCBI lineage: Eukaryota > Metazoa > Chordata > Mammalia > Primates > Atelidae > Alouatta > Alouatta palliata. The sequence continues at coordinate 71,539 of PVKV010007508.1, forward strand.
CTGTTTTCTCATCTGTGAAATGGAGACAATCAGTCCTACCCTTCATCAACTCACTGGGTTATTGGGGGTTCCAGTGTGAAGAACCCTGATGGAATAAACTAAAACACAAGAAATACTGTGCATAGCAGGTGGTGAAAAAAAAAGCTATGCCAGGGAGCCTCCGCCCCTCCTCATTCAGAAAAGACACAATGAAATAGCAAAAATCTAGTTGCAATCAGCATAGGGGATGCCTGTTTGGCTCATCTATTGCTGCATAGCAAACATTTATTGGTCGAATGAAGTGGCTTGAAACAATGGCAACACTTATTTTGCTCATGAATATGCAATTTGGACAGAGCTTGGTGAGGACGGCCTGTCTCTGTTTCACTAGCATCAGCTACGAGACTCAAAGGCTGGGCTACAGTCACCTGAAGGGCAGCTCACTCATGTCACTCACCTGTCTGGCGGCCAGCGCTGGCTGTTGCCTGGGACCTCAACTGGATTGTCAGCCGGCACACCTACATATGCTGTTCCATGTGCACTGGGCTTCCTCACAACAAGGTGGCTCCATTCCAAGGGCAAGTGTCCCGAGAAAGAGAGAGAAAAAAGAGTGAGACAGAGAGGGAGAGAGCAGGTGGAAGCCCTATTAACTATTATGACCTAGCCTTGAAAATCGCGCAGTGTCATTTCTGCCTCATTCTATTCATTGAGGTCATCACAAAGTTACATGGGCTTAAAGGGAGAGGAAATAGACTCCATCTCTTGCTTGGGAAGTGGCGAGGTTCTGAGAAAACACGTGGGATCAGAAATATGGCTGTTGCCATTTTTGGAAAATGGCATGTACCACATAGACCACAAATACCCAGAGACAGAGACACTTCCCACACTGCCTGGTGTTTTCCCATTAAATGAAAAGATTGACAGATGGTCTCTTCTTCTTAGCAGTTTCAACTAAGACTTTAGACTTGATCTGTCTTCCACACCCTGAAAAAGCCAGATGACAGTAGATGATCCGGAAGGCTGGGTCCAGAGCTCAGCTATTGTCAGGCATACGTCTCTTCCTACCTCAGGGCAGCTCTCTTCTCCTCAGTAGAAGTAGGCTTCATCCTCAGACTCCCTCCACAGGGTGGCCTAGTACCGCCTTGGTTTACGTCTTTTATATCTTTCAGTTCCAGCCAAATCACCTGCTAATTCCCTGCAAAGTTCAGGGACTGCCTCTCATTGGCCAGGCTCAGGTCATGTGGTTGTCACCTAACCAATCAATAATCTGAGAGTGGAATGGAATGCTCTGATTGGCCAGACGTGGATCACATAACCAATCACAGAGCTCACGAAGGTGAGCCCCCTTCAAGACACATGGCCCAAGTATAGGGGAAAGGGGAGTTACAAGAGGGAGTAAAAACATGCCGTTTCTTCAGGAATATCAATAGCTGCTGGACAGGCTGAAACAAATGGAGGTGACGACATTCTGTACTATGGTGAGTCAAGGGGGCCGGCTGACACAGCCCCTCCCGCCAAAAAAATGTACCCTTTGGTTGGAGTGAAAAATCTCAAGAAACAATTCAGAGGCAGAGGGAGAAAAAAAAAAAACCAGGAAAGGCAAAGGTGAAAATGCATTCCTTAAGACTATATACGTCCTTCCGGGCCCTGTGGCTCCCGCCTGTAAACCCAGCACTTTGGAAGGCCAAGGTGGGTGGATCAATTGAAGTCAGGAATTTGAGACTAGCCTGGCCAACATGATGAAACCCTGTCTCTACTGAAAAAACAAATACAAAAACATTTTTTTTAGCCGGGCATGGTGGCGCAGGCCTGTAACCTCAGCTATTCAGGAGGCTGAGGCACAACAATGGCTCGAACCCAGGAGGCAGAGGTTGCAGTGAGCCGAGATCGCGCCACCACCCTCCAGCCTGGGCAACACAGCGAGACTCGTCTTTAAAAAAAAAAAAAAAAAGACTATCTACATCTGACTTTGACATGAATATATAAATAGCATGCAGACTAGGCCTAGATTCATGCTGCCCAATAGAAATATGTGAGTCACACATAGTTAATTTGAAACTCTCTACTGCTATATTAAAAAGTATAAAGAAACAGGTAAAATTACATTTTTAATAATTTTTTTTCAACCCACTCTGTCTAAAAATATTGTTTTAATGTGTAGTCAATTTTTAAAAGGTATTAATGAGATATTTTACTTTTTCTATACCAAGCCTTTGAAATCCAGTGTGTATTTTATTCTTCCCATACATTTCAATTTGGACTCACTATTTCAAGTGCTCAGTACTGATCACCATCCTGAGCAGCCCAGTTCCAGATGGGCACTACTCAAAGTGTGGTCCGCAGACCTTGGAAGATCCTCAGGAATTCAGAGTCTTGGGCTTCACTTCAGATCTCCCAAACCTGAATCTGCAGTTAACCGGATTCCCAGGTGACTCCTATGTACATGAAGTTTGAGACATGCAGGTTTCACCAGCACTGGCCACGTGTGACTTTTGAGCTTTTGAAATCTGCTTCCTGTGATGGAGGAATTGTACATTTCATTTTATTTATTTATTTATTTTGAGACAGAGTCTTGCTCTGTCATCCAGGCTGGAGTGCAGTGGCGCAACCTCAGCTCACTGCAACCTCCACCTCCCAGATTCAAACAATTCTCCTGCCTCAGCGTCCCAAGTAGCTGGGACTACAGGCACCCATCACCACACCCAGCTAATTTCTGTATTTTTAGTAGAGATGGGGTTTCACCGTGTTGGCCAGGCTGGTCTCAAACTCCTGGCCTCAGGTGATCCACTCGCCTCAGCCTCCCAAAGTGCTGGGATTACAGGCGTGAGCCACCATGCCAGCCAGTTTTCATTTTAACTTAAAGAGCCACAACACAATGACTATGTACTGGATAACACAGGCTTAAATTAATATAAATATTCCAGAATGTTAGCTATTATTGTTATTGTTTTGATTTTTTTTTTTTTTTTTTTTAACTAGAGACAGGGTCTCACCCTGTTGCCCAGGCTGGAGTGCAGTGCCACAATCATAGCTCACTGCAGCCTCAAACTCCTGGGTTCAAGCTAATCTCCCACCTCAGCCTCCCGAGTAGCTGGGACTACAGCCATGCACCATCCTATCTGGCTATATTTTATATTTTTTGTAGGGACAGGGGTCTCACTGTGTGTCCCAAGCTGATTATGAACTTATTGTTATTATGATTGCTACCATGTTACTTGTCAAGGAGAGGAAAGGAGTAAAATGAAAATGTATTCAGCAGCATGGGCTGCTCATTTCCTGCTCTCAACATCCTTCAAGACAGGGGTGTGATTACCCTCACTGGTCAGATTTGGAAAGTGAGGTTTGGGTCACTTGTGCAAGATCACATAGTAAAAAAGCATGGCCATCCTGACATCACTGATCAACCAGTCTGTGTGCCAGGAATGTTGTTTGTTTGGCGTGTGCATGTGCGTGTGTGTGAGACAGGGTCTCTCTCTTTTGTCCAGGCTGGAGTCCAGTGGCACGATCTCTACTCACTGCAACCTCTGCCTCCCGGGTTCAAGCAATTCTCCCACCTCAGCCTCCCGGGTAGCTGGGATTACAGGCATGCCACCATGTCCGGCTAATTTTTCTATTTTTAGTGGGTCTCACCCACCAACATGGGATCTCACCATGTTGGCCAGGCTGGATGTGTGTTTGTCTTTTAATTCTCATAACTGGCCAACAAGGAGATACTATTACACTTGCCATTTTACACAGAGGGAGGTTCATTTGGGAGGCTCAGAGAGGTGACGTGACTTGTGCAGGGTCAGACAGCATGCAAGTGGCAGAATGGCTATAGGCACAGGCCTGTCTGTCTCTCCAGCCAGAGTCCCTCCCCAGGCGATACCATGGTGTGTCCCGAGTAGTGGCGGGCAGTAGTCATGCTAGAGGGGTCATGTGAGCATGAGGCAGACCATGGCTGCTACTCAGCCTGAAAATGCCCCTTGGAAGTGGGGGCTACCTTGATGACCTCCGGAGGTCCCTCACTGTCCTCCAGTTAGACTGTGGCAGATGCCAGGCAAACACTGCAGCCCGTGCGAACCTCCAGTTGCTCTCCGAAGCTGTGCTGGGTCAGCCTGGGCTGCGGGCAGCAGGCACCAGGGAACGTGAGCTGCTTCTTAAGTAGCTGCTGCCGGCGACTGCGGCCAGCTAAGTCCAAGGAAGCCCGAGGAAGCTGGCCTTCCGCCTCGGCCTCCGCTGTTTGCTTGTATTTAATGCCTCGCTCCATTTCCAAGCGAGCATGGGTGCTGCGTGTTTGTTTGTCTAGCGACAGAAGGCAGCCTCCCAGGGAAAGGCACCCCCCTTCCCTCCCGGCCCCCCTCTATGCTCACACACACCCGGCCTAATGCTGCGTGGCAGGAACAGGCAGATGGATCAGAAAGCAGGCTGAGGGAATCCGGAAATGGCAGACCCTCTTGCCATTGTCCCCGAAAGGCTCATCTCCTGGCTACAGGAGCCAGCCCAAACCCGAAAATATTAAAGATCAGGGGCACTCCATCCCACACGTGGATGTGAGCCCAAGCTGGAAACTCGGAGATTGTGGGGTCCAACCCCCACAGGGAGAGAAATAATAATGATAACAACAATGAAAATCATAGTTGCCATTAGTGGACATTTACCGTATACTAAACACCTAACACGCATCTGATTTAATCCATGCAGTAGCCTATAAAGCAGATTTTGCTATTATCCTCATTCTACAGAGAAGCAACTGAATCTCAGAGAGTTCATTTGGCCAAGGTCACACAGCAAGGGCATAGTTGAGCTGGGATTTGGATGCAGGTCTGTCTGGCAAACCGAAGGCAAGCTGGAACTGTGACGTGGAGAGAAAAGGGTGGGCTTGGGAGTTTGAACTCCGGCTCTGCAATGTTCTCATTGTGTAACCGTGGGGCTGTGATCTCCTGAGCCTTATGTCACTTTCTGAGCCTTGGCGTCCTTATCTGTGGAGTGGGGATGACAGGGCCTTCCTATGCACTGTGAGAATTAATTGAGATGAGGCAGCTGGTGTCTTGGAAGGAATCAACAGATGAAGGAATATATGTCATAAATGGAACACAGGCTGGTATACAGAAGACACTTAATAAATGAAGTGAATCCATGTCGTAGAAGGAGAAGTCCCTTCCCTCTTAAACCTCTGAGATCCACCATCTGGCAGCAACAACCTTCTATTCCCAAAGAAAACTACATGTTTATAAACCATGTCTCATTCAACCCTAACCATAACCCTCTGGGTGTGATTAGCCCCATTTTACAGACCTCACCACTGAGGCCTGGAAAGTGTGATGGTCTAGCAGGGTCCCGCAGCTGCTAAGCATGTAACCTGGGAGAGTGATCAGGCTCTGGCTGAGTCACAGCGCGAACCACACCAAACCAAATGCCCGGTGGCAGATGAAAGCCCAGCCCTCCAACTGGAGCTGTCTCTAACATAAGCACCAACGGCGGTGACTCTGGGTGGCTGAGATGTTCGCCCCTCACAGATGGAGAGCCGGAGGGGAGCCGGGAGCTGAGATGGACCGTGTTTCTCTCGTGCACTCACACACAGCTGCTGCTGCTACAACGTCCTTGCCCAGCTGCTGGGGACGACCATCACCATGGCAACCGCCAAAGGCCAGCTGGCCTCAGGTGCAAGGAGGGGCTGTGGCTACCTTAAACCCTGGCCCTGGTGCCCTCGTTGACCACTCTTGATGTTGTGTCCAGCCTGGCAGCCTCCAGAGGTCACCAACCCTAGCAGCTGGGTGGAAACGGAACCTCCCAAGACAGAACTCAATGGCCATGCCGCAGCCCCTGCCTCCAGGGTCCCCCTCTTGCTTTTAGGATGTGCTGCCCTTAGGGTCTGGGGCCCTCAGCCGGGAAGAGTTGGAGGCCCCACTTCTGTGGGCAGGAGAGGCTTAGCAGTCACAGCTCTGTGCTGCAAATATCAATTATCTCCTAACGACTCTCCAGGCGTCATTATATCTCAGCTGCTGGCAGCTGTTCCTGAAAACCTACGCAAGGCAGCCATGGGCAGAAGGAACCTGCCCCTGCGGCTAGAGGGGTGCAACGCGCCCTGCAGCATGTGGGGACAGGCCTGAGGCTGAGGGACTCTTGGGAGGGGAGGGGGCCCTGATGTCCTTGCCTCCCAGGAACAGGAAGAGAACTGGGGACCAGGGGGTAGAGGAAGGAAGCTGGAAGACAGAAGACTCTAGAAAGACAGAAAATTAAGGCTGTAGAGAGGCTCAGTCTTTGCTGGAAAAACCACTTGCATTTATTGAGCATTTGCCATGTCCTAAGCGCTTCAATGACTCGCTACTCAAAACGTGGTCTGCAGACCTGCAGCCTCAGCATCACCTGGAAGCTGAGTAGAAATGCAGCATCAGGGGCTCACCCCAGATCTACTGAATGGAAGCAGCATTTCTTTTAACAAAAGGTGTTTTGTGCACAGGTTGAAGTTTGAGAAGTGTAACTTTAAGGCGTGTTCACGTTGAAGTCTCACACAAAGTGATGGGGAAGGTACCATGATCTCCACTTGACGGGAGAACCCAAGGATCGGCCAGGTGCAGAACCTACCCAAGACAACGGCAAGAAGACAGAAGAGGCAGATGCCTGATTCACACCTTCCTCCAGCAAGTCCTCCCATCAGCAGCCACACACCAGGCACAGTGCTGGGTACCAAGCCAGGTCTGTCTTACACCAAATCTCAGGGTCTTATCGCACTCACTTTCTCTTGGTACAACTAAAGCAGCGCCATGGTCACAGCAAGATCTCATTTGACTTTCACCTTCAGCCACTGAGAAAGTTCACTATAATCCTCATTTTTCCAGATCAAGAAACTGAGGCTCGGAAAGGGGAAGTGATTCTCTACACAGCAAAGGGCTTGTCGGACACAGATAGGGTTTTCTTTCTTTCTTTCTCTTTCTCTTTCTTTCTTTCTTTTTCTTTCTCTCTCTCTCTTTCTTTCTCTCTCCCTCCCTCCCTCCCTCCCTCCCTTCCTTCCTTCCTCTCCTCTCAGTTCTGGGGTCCATGTGCAGGTCGTGCAGGCTTGTTACATAGGTTTGCACATACCATGGTGGTTTGCTGCCGCCATCCCCCCGTCATCTACACTAGGTATTTCTACTAATGCTATCCCTCCCCTAGCTCCCCACTCCCCAACAGGCCCCAGTGTGTGATGTTCCCCTCCCTATGTCCGTGTGTTCTCATTGTTCAACACCCACTGATGAGTGAGAACATGCGGTGTTTGGTTCTGTTCTTGTGTCAGTTTGCTGAGAATTATGGTTTCTAGCTTCATCCATGTCCCTGCAAAGAACATTAACTCATCCTTTTTTATGGCTGCATAGTATTCCATGGTGTATATGTGCCACATTTTCTTTATCCAGTCTATCATTGATGGGCATTTGGGTTGGTTCCAAGTCTTTGCTATTGTAAACAGTGCCACAATGAACATAATAGAACAATTTTCTTTTGTTCTTTATAATAGAACAATTTATAGTCCTTTGGGTATATACCCAATAATGAAAGGTCAAGTTACCCAGCAATCCCACAAAGGATTTTCATGTAGAGAACAAGTCTCTGCTTTGTCTGTGTGTCCCCACGATCGAAGAGGCCACAGGGTGGTCATTTTCAACACAGCATAAGGCCCTGCTTAGGCCAAGGACCCCAGACCCTCAAGGCAGCCTGTCTTTGGGACAGGAGGAGTGAACGGGCATGGCCAGTGGAATCTGTTTGGGGGTGGGTAAGATTTCCCTCCACCCAGCTGTTAGGCTTAGTGACCTTAAGGGCCACCAGACTGGTCACATCATCAAGAGTGGCCACAGAAGACACCAGAGCCAAGGCTCAACAGGGCTGGATGGACACTCAGTGCCAAGTTATCAGACAAATCACCTGGAATGGCAGTCAGCTTCCTTGCCTGCGGGTATTCAAACCGCCGGCATGACAGCCTAACAAGAAGGGCTCTTGTGAGATGTCCAAGCTTCAGAGGAGGAAAAGGAGTGACAAAGACACGCAGGGCTCCAGGCAGCTCAAATCCCAGCTCTGCCACTTCGTAACTGGGAGACCTCGGACAAGTTCTCCAAATTCTCTGAGTCTCAGTTTCTTTATCTGTACAAAGGGGATCATCAAGGGGGTGTGTTTCTAACAAGAGGAGGTGTGGAGAACCCTTGGCCCAGGATTATTCCCGTGGGACTAATCCTAAGAATGGAAGGCAGGAACTCTCCCCTGTGGTACTCAAGGAAGTTGTAGGTGGCACAGAAAAAGAGCATTGGCTAAGGTTGAGCAACAGAGGGAAAGTCACTCCTTTTCTATTCTCCTTGATCCTTCCAATGTCATCACCGAGAAAGGCTCAGTTTGGTGTGGCCCCATCTTTAACACCTTCTAGTTTTCTCCATTGTAAAAAAATGAGGTATAGCTTAAATGCATGAAAGTGTACACAAAGCTTACATGTATAACTCAATAACTTTATATTTCCACCACCAAAGCGATCTTTCAGCTAAGATACAGAATCTCACTGGCCCCCAGGGGGCCTTCACATGCCCTCCTAGTCAATAACCTCACCAAGCATACCCACTAGTCTGACTTCTATTCACCTAAGATTAATGTACCCATTATTATTGCTGTTACTATTCACCCAGGCTGGAGTGCAGCGGTTCAGTCTCAGCTGGGCTCAAGCGATCCTCCCACCTCAGCCTCTCAAAGTGCTGGGATTACAGGTGTGAATCACTGCACCCAGCCAGTTTCGCCTATTTTTGAACTTCAGTCAAATGGAATCATATAATATGGACCCTTCCCTTAAACAGTTTATTGAGATACAATTTACACGCTGCACAATCCACCCATTTCAAGTGTACAACTCAGTGGCTTTTGGTATATTCACAAAATTGTAAAGCCACCACCACAATCCATTTTAAAATATTTTATTACCTCAAAAAGCATTTTTCAGCCAACACTCCTCAGTCTCCTCCATTCTCCCATGCAGTCCACCAATCTGCTTTCTGTCTCTATGGTTTTACCTATTCTGAATGTTTCATATAAATAAAATTATACATATGTGACCTTTTGCATCTGGCTTCTTTCACTTAATGTGATGTTTACAAGGTCCGTCCAGGGGACAGCAGGCGTCAATAGCTCTTTCCTTCATGTGGCTGACTAGTATTCCATCGCATGAATAGGCTGCATTTTGTTTACTCATTCATCGGTAGATAGACATGTACATACATACGTTTTAGGTCTGCTTTTTTCACAAAATATTATATCTGTGAGATTTATCCACACTATAGTGTGCTCACAGTTCATTCTTTTTCATTGCTGCATAATATTCCATCAGTGAACATACCCCTGTTTCTTGCCCCTTGTCCCATTGCTGGACATCTGGGTAGTTTCCATTTTGATGCTGTTATGTATAAGGCTGCCATAAATATTCTTGTGCATGTCTTTTGATGACCTTATTTTGGCTGGGTGTATCCAAGCATGGAATTTCTGATCATTGGGTCATTGGATATATGTTTGCTCAGCTCCTTTTTGAACAAAGAGAGAGCATGCCTCAGGTTTTGAGCCTTTGCCAAACCGTTCCTTGTTGGAATGTAATAACACTGACTGACTCATTTTCACTGTATTTAGTGTATCTATCACTTTCTTTTTGTGGCAAAGGGATATTCTGTCTACAGTACTGACCCCAAATCTTGGGCAAAGTGAAAGTCAAGAAGGAGATACCCAAATGAATGAAGTCTGGGAAGCATCGATTTAGGGTTTGGACAGGTAGAATACGTTGGGGTGGTCAGGCAGAACTCCTGGCAGAAGAGGGACATAAGCTGGACCTGAAGAGTGGATGAGAACCAGCGATGCAGGAGAGAGGAGGATTCGCTCCCTGGCTGGAGTGGTACAGGAGCAATGGGCAGTCTGGCTGCGGGGCGAGGCTACCTGACTTCTAGTTTCAGGCTCCACCTCTCAGGTTCTATGCAACCTTCGGAGCCTCATACCCTCTCCAGCCCTCAGCCATCTCATCTTCAAGATGCAGGCATTGGACTGGACAAGAACCTTCAAACAGGGTTCCCTGAACAGACTCCAGCCTGTGAATATATTTTTTATTTGGAGTGTCTTTAAACAAGTTGAACTCACAACTAAAAGGAAATTTTATGATGCCGCTTTAGACTTCCAGCATCTTTCAATTACCTAAAGTTCTAGATCCATATTTCAGGGGGCAACAATTGGCCAGGGCTGAGTTGCAGCTGCTCCCGTGAATGCCACAGTCCCCACCACTCCCCATCACATCTCCAGCACTGAAGAGGAGTGTTAGCTCCATTTACCATTGCACTTTCACCACTGTTTTTGTAAAGATGACAGTGACATGTTTTTTATATATATGTCTCTAACAAAACTGAGAAACTATTTATTTATTTATTTATTCATTCATTTATTTATTTATTCTGCACGCAATCCTTGTAGGTCACCTTCATCACCTTACTACCTGTGGAGATACCTGAAAATGAGAGCCCTGGCCTATGTGATTTATAAAGTCCCACCCAGATTGGAGAGTCTGAATGTGGTGATGGGTTTATACACAGGATTCACTCAAGATCATTTTTTTTCTTAGAGATGAGGTTTCACTCTATCACCCAAGCTGGAGTGCAGTGGCACAATCATGGCTCATTACAGCCTCAAACTCCTGGGCGCAATCAGTCTTCCCACCTTGGCCCGTCAAGCAGCTGGGACTACAGGCGCACACCACCACACCCAGCTAATTTTGTTGCCCAGGCTGGTCCCAAACTCCTGGACTCCTCCTGCCTCCACCTCCTGAAGTGCTGGGATGATAGACGTGAGCCACGACATCTGGCCGGGATAAGTTCTGATGGCTGCACAACCGTTAGATGGGAAACAGCCATACATGCCAGGACCAGTATCAAGAAACTGACCAAGAACCAAGGAACTGATATTCAATGTTATATCATAGGCAAAGTGCGGCTTTGGTATAGAAGACCTGGGTTGAATCCCAGGCACGGCATTCACTAGCAGTGTGAACTTGAACAAGTCATTTAGCCTCCTTGTGCCTCAGTTTCCTCATGTCCATAATGAGGCAGATCATCTGAACTCATGCAAGCATCACTTCTGATTCTCACATTAGATCCTCAGCATGCACACAGTAGGCCTTCAGCACAGGCCAATGATAACTGCAGTCATTATTCCCCCTCTGGCCAGCCCTCTACCGAGTCACCCCCAGCAGCCACCCAGGCGTCTGTCTCTTCCACTGGAGAACGGCTGGGAGGATGGGCCAATAAGTAGCTAGTTAACTAAATAAATGAATGAGGCAGGTCTATGCCGATATAAATCTCTGGAAGAGAACATTTAGACACTCCATATTCGAGCTGGATATCATTTAAATTACCAGGCTGCCTCCTCGGCCCGTATTCCCTTATTACCATGTTTTTAAAGCTCGGAGCTTAATTGCACATTGCCACAGCCTTTACCCACGGTGCTTGTGGAAATTAGAGGTGCTTGCCTGCCCACTCATTTGCAGCAATTCACTCCCTGGCCAGCACGGCCTAGGGATTGGACATTGGAGGGATGTCTCTGCAGGGAGCAGGTCCAATTCACTGGGTTGGGAAGTGGGCTAGGGAGGGGGCTCATCAGTTGCCTCCCTGCCTCCAACCTTGCCCTCTCCTGGGCCATTCTCCATGCGGTGCCAGGATGCTCCTTTAATATAAATCACATGATGTCATCCATGCCAACTTTGACTCCTCCCCCGGATCCCTTCTCACTCAGTTTAAAAGCCAAACACCCCACCTTGGTCTCACAAAGTCCTGCGAGATCTGAATTCCCATAACTTCTCTGACCTCTGCTCCTACCACCCCTACTCCATCTTGCCCACTGTCTCTCAGCCCTGCCAGCCTCCTTGCTATGTCTCCAATGAGTCACTCCTGCCTCAGGACCTTTGTACCTTCTCTCAGCTCTGCCTGGCTTGCTCTGACCCTGGTATTTTTCAGTAGTCTCCACTTGCTTCAAGTCTCTGCTCTTGGAGGCTTTATCTAAAACACGTCTCGTCTCCCACACTGTCTTTCCTGCTTCATTTTTCTTTACAAAATTCATTAATGCGTATATTGTACTTTGCAGCTGTTTGTGTATTTGTTTCTTTGACACTCTCCCCCACTAAACGGTCACTCTATCAGGACAAAAACTTTGGAGAAAAACATGAATTAAACACAGCCTTGCTTGGTGTGTTGATGGTAGGTCCTCAACCACTGGCCATTGGAAGAAGACATTAATTGTTATCACTGGGTCCATCCCTCGGTCACTTTCACCACTTTCAGCTTCCAAGTTCCACATCCTGTTCTGCAGAAGCAATGGGCAGGAGTAGGTAGCTTTGGACCATTTGACAGATGGAGAAATTGAGGCTCAGAGGTGTGAAGTGACTTCCTGGATCACACAGTAAGTTAGGAAGCACATGCCGCCCTCAATCCTTGCGAAAAACTCAGATGACCTTCCGCTGCAAGGCCTTTGCCCAGGCTATTCCCCCGGGATGCCCTTCACCCCACCGCTTGTAAACTCTTATTCTCCAGATCTCCTTCAATGTCACCTCCTTGCAGAAGCCACCTCCCCGCTAAGACTGGGGCAGGTCTACCCTTTCAGAAGACCTCAGCACACCTTGTATCCCTTCAGAGTGCTGATAGGAGTTGGCAGTGCAAAAATGTGAGAACACATATTTGTCAATGGGTGAATTTAGGAGGCTCTGAGGGAGGCAAATGTAAGCCACACTGGGAAGGCTGGGTTCTTCCCAAAGTGAGACAAGAAAGAAGAAACCAAGGCAGATATACTTAGGAGCAGGGGACTGCTGTGGGCGGCTGGGTTCAGTCCCCAGGTGGGTGCCTGGGAGGCCACTAAGATCACAGCTCTGAGGACACGGAAGCTGGGACATTTGTCCACCAACCCCCTTGGTCATTGATTGAATGTTGCTCCCAAGGAATTAACTTCCAGGCACTTCTCATCCACTCCGTGTGGGGACCAAGCGCATGCCCATGGCTGTCGGAAGCCCTCGGGCAGAGAGGCAGGTTTGGAGGTGGGATGCCATCAACATCTTTGGGAACTGTCATCTGAACTGTCCAGGGTGTGCCAGCCAATAGATGTGGCAAGCGACAGCATCTGTTACGGCTTCTTGCTGCAGTTGCTATTTGCATATTTATAAATCAGCCAGTCAACGAATACTTTGTTAACTAACCCTGTGTTTCTAGCCCTGAGCTTCAAGGGATACAGAGAAGCCCAAGACCTCAGCCCTGCCCTCCTTAAGCAAAACCTCTAGCTAAGGAGTCCAGACTGAAACATTCAGTACAGCCCAGTGATGCAGGTACATTTCACAGATGAGATGCGCAGGCACAGAGAGGTGAAGTGATTTCTCTAAGGTCGCACAGCTAGTAAGTGGCAGTGCTGGAAGTGGAACCCAGGGCTTGTGCCCTTAACGTAAGTGCATCTGCAAACCCCTGCCCCTGTACTATTAGTGGTATTCTGTTTACATTATTCCTGCTGATTATTCTCCCTTTGTGTGAGTACTGTCTTTATAGCTACCCAATCATCCCCATTTTACAGATGAGGAAACTGAGGCCCAGCGGGTGCATGAGCACTGGGCAAATGGGAGCCTGGAGCTGAGTTAGAGACCCGCATCAGCTGCCTTGCTGGGGCCAGCCTCGGTCACCTTCTCCTCCATTAGCTCTTTGGAGGTCGGCGAGAAGAAAAGGCAGGCAATTAGGATCGCTGCCGTGTATTGAGAAGTGCTAGTTGCCGATGATTTGCTTTTTGCAGAAACTCTTGAACTCACCCTCCCTGTGAGGTTTACCTACTCCCATTTTACAGCCAAGACTGAGGTAAACAGGCTTAAGTTTCTTCCCCACACAAGTGGCAGAGTCGGGATTCAAATCCAGGTCAGTTTGACACCAGAATCTTCAAACTCCTCGTTCACCCTCAAGGCAGGAATTCCTTTTAGGGCATCTGAGCTTGATTGCCCCCAGTTGATGGGAGACTCCCTACCTTGCAAAAGTTGTCAGTCCACTGCTGGGCAGCTCTGTGGAGTGTTCCAAGCTCCGGGTCTGGTCCTGCTCAGCTTAGCATCCTCCGAGCCCAGCACCGGGTCCGCCCTTCACGGATGGGATCATCTGGAGCCGCAGTCAGTCCCTCCCCTTGTAAATTTACACCCCAGTCTTGGTTTGGTCTCTGAGGCAATAAAAACTCAACCTAATCTTTCTGGGGACAGGCAGAACGATGAGGAAATAAGCTAAAATCACACAAAATATCAAATGCAAAGTACGGACCATCGTCCCTAGCATCGACACACATTCAAAGAAGGAGAAGCCGATGTTATTACCATGATTATTCTATTATCATTATTACCAGAAGCAGCACTGGGGCGGTCTAAGGACTCCGGGGCTCTAAGCATGCTCATGTCTGGAAGTCCCCTGTCCCGCGTATCCAATACACTAACATGCACCCATATCCTGCATTAAAGACAATTTTCTGCGAAAATCATTTGGAATGAATTTTGTAATTTTGCCTCGGACATGACGCCGCATTTGGACTCCTGAAGTTCCTTTTCGTATAACAGAGCTAGTCTTTTTCCCCTCTTCAGATCTCAGGCTCTCCTGTTCAAGGAAGCCAGATGGGGAAAATGAGGCCGGGGGAGGCAGTGTTTTGCCCAGTGAGACACAGTGGTGGCGGCTGTGTTCGAACGCCACCAGTCTACTCAAGATCTGTGTTTTAATCTCTCGGCCGTGAAACAGAACTGGGTGGAGAGAAAGGGATGACTCCAGTTGAGGCAGCCGAGGGGACTGCGTCTGGGGCTGGAGGAGGGGAGGGCTGGGGGGCCTGGGTCCTCAGCAGCCGGCCAGATCCGCAGCCTCACGCCCTCCGCCCCAGCCTGCTAATTGCTCCCACGAACGGTTCAGGGCCAACGCTTCCAAGCAGTCTTATCTTTGTCTTTACCATTTTTCTTTCTGGGCAATGAAGTTAAAAATTCCTTCCCAGCACTCCAATGGGGTTTTTTAAATGTAGCTTCCATATCACTATTTAACATGCACTGCTAAAAACTCGATAAACAGCAACCGTCATTTCCAGATTAGCTCTTCACATGACGAAATGATTTATTTAGATTTCCCAACACCGCCCTTCTCTCTCTCTCTCTTTCTCTCTCTCTCTCTCTCTCTCATTCCTTGGCCAAGAATATATTATTCAGAAATTAAGGCTGATGGAGGAACGGAGGTGACAGTGGTGGGAACAGTGAGAGAACAGGATGTGGAGAGAGTTGAGGGAGAGAACGTGGGTGTGAGTGGTGGCAGGGGTGACAAAGGGAGGCCGGAGGGGCCGGTGTTCTGGAAGGGACGATGGCGATTTGGGGGCCCGGCAAATGGGGACTCAGAGGACATCAGAGGAGGGTCTGGAGAGAGAGGAGAATGCTGGGGT